>JAQZBX010066457.1:0-16110 GCA_029593785.1 Cabassous unicinctus
GAGAGTGACAGAGTTGGACTCAATTATGGCTTCCCTATACATGGCTCATCTGTCCCTTCCATTTAAACCTATACTTGGTGCTGGAGTTTGGAGGTGTATGTCCAAGAAACTGGAATCTTTGAGCTGTCCATGTGCCAGCTGGGCCTGGAGCCTCAGCGGAGTTGCAACACCTACTCTCCAGTTCATTGGACTCACCCAGGACAACTAATAAAGAGGTGAGGATAGACAACCACCATACCAAGGAAACGAGAGCCAATAACTGCAAGCAAGACAGTACCATCCATCGGCTGTATGGGATCGAAGCCCCCTCTCAATTAGAGGTGGAGTAGACATCACCATCCCAGAATCCTCAGGATTGGGGAAGGAACTATGGACTGGAGTGGACTTACTGGTATTCTACTATAGACATATTGTGATTCTAGCAATGTCAGAAATCACAACATTGATGTGGAGGCAGTGGCCACTGGAGGATCTGGGGGCAGGGAGAGGGAAAAACAGTTGTAATATGGGGGCTTTTTCGGGACTTGGGAATCGTCCTGAATGACATTGCAATGACAGATATAGGCCATTTTATATCATCCCATAACATGCAGAACTGTGTGGGAGAGAGTGTAGAGTATAATGTGAACTATGGTCCATGCTCAGTGGCAAAACCCCAGGATGCGTTTATCAATTGCAATGAATGTGCCACACTAATAAAGGATGTTGTTTATGTGGGAGGGTGTGGGAGGTGTGGTAAGAGAGGCATATGGGAATCCCTATATTTTTTGTGTAACATTTATGTAATCTAAGTATCTTGTAAAAAATTTTAAAACATAAAAATTTAAAAAAATCTACAATCAGTCAGCCAGCTGGTAAGTGGCAAGCCTGTTTGGTTCTTAAGTACTGTACTGCAACTACAATGCCCTTTTTGTAGGGATTCTATCTCCCAGGTTGCAAAGACATACCACCAATGGTATGTCTACTCTATTTCCTGCCTGGATGTTTATGAATTGATGTAGAAAGTGGGAGTAAAGGAGAATAGTATGCCCAAAAGGGCTGCTCATTTTTTCCAATTGTTTCAAACCATGGATCTATTTGCCAGGGTTTAGTAAAGAAATACATGTTTTTTATCTTTTTTTTAGCTTTAGGTCTGCTCTATTTCAAGAGGCAAAAATTAGTTAGGCCACAAATTGTTTTTCTCAATCCACTTTTATTGGCTTTTGGCAGTGGAGAAATTCTTCCAGGTTTTAGCAATAGATTATTTGTCATTTTTCCGTTTTAGCATGAAGTAAAGTGAGGTTTTGTCTTTGGTTTCATGGACATTCTAGAAGGAAAGTAGAAGAGACTGAATCGGGGACTACTAATTGCATGCTATTTCATCATAGACTTATCACCCCCTGTGTTTTTTATACCTCTTTATTGTACTTTCTACCATCTCAGAAAATCACTGGAGTCATTGACAATTTGGTATTTGAAGTTGTGAGCTAATGCTGGGAGGGACATTCAGGTTATATCATCCTAGTGAAAATCCACCTGTCCATTTATTAAGTAGGTTTTTTCCTCTTTGTAGACACTTTGGATTGGGAAGAGGAAGTGTGGATTAAAGCAGTATACAGAGGATAATTTCTTGCTATGTAAATCTCCCTTTGCAACATCCAGTCTTCTAAAATTGGTTCAGAATAGTAATCAAACTCATGAGACACAAAAGGCTTCACCCAACTCCAAATTTACTTTGTTTTAAGAAAGAATCAGGACATGTAATAGCACGGCATGCAAAGTAACATTATAGTAGAGGTCTCATGACTCCCAGAAACAGCTCTTGATGTCCAAGTCTCTCATTCTCGGGACATATGTAGTCACAACAACAGATGAGGTTGAGTAGGTACAGGTCCTCTCAGCTCATGGAAGCCGTAAGCTCTGGGATACCTTCAGCTTTTATACCCAGGTAGCCTTGTAACCCCCTCAGGGGTTCAGGACTGGCACCCAGTCTCTGGTGCAGCTTCATTACATCAACACTGGTCACTCATTTCTTGAAAAACAATCCCAGTCATGAGTCACAGGCGCTTGGTATGGTTTATAGTAGGATTCTCCTTTATTTTGGATCTCGCATAGGGAAAGTCCTAGCAGTTGGAGTTGTGTTGCAAGGAGGATATGACCAAGAGTCAAATCCTCAGGTATCCCTGAGGCAAAAGTAAAGGGCCAGAACCAGCTGTTAATCATTCCTTTAGCCTGAGAAGGCCAACTATAAAAATGAGTTTCAGATACCCAAAAGTTCACATATCTGACAGGGTACACTTTTCACCTTTCAAAAGACTAATCCACCTTTTAAAAAACACCTTTTTATCTGAAATAAAAATTGGTACTCTAACCCAAAATATATGTTTCCAGAATTTTTTTTTTTTTTACTTCTCATTCTAACTCATTTTCTATCAGATGAGCACCCAGAAAATTAGTTTAAAGGAACATAAAGTTTAAGGAAACCTAATTAATCAGAAAGCTGAATATCAGACACACACATTCATTGATAACTCATTTCTGCTGCTTTGCTGCTATTATACCAAGGAAGACATTGCCCATGCTGTGGATACTTTTATTCCTATATGCATGTACTACATGTGGGTATGCATAATGTGCATTATATTATTTAATCTATAAAACCCATACTGTGTTTATTTTATCTTCTTATCTTCTACCATCTGTTAGGATAATTTATCCAGAAAAATACAATAATCAAAAATGTATGCATGCATGTATATATTTAAGATATAACCTAAATTTTTAAAAAATTATTTGGGAAAACTTTATTATGCTTTTGAAATCCTTAGTATTTTGACACATTTCATTGCTAAATAAAACTGTTTTAATTTAAGCTAAGAAAACTAATTGGTATCAAATACTAAAAGTTCTTGTAAGTTGTTGAAAGTGTTAGTTCTGGGAATAGCATTTTTATATTTTTCATATTGATTTGCCTTTGAGACAAACTGCAACAAGAAAGCAGGTGATAAGCCTTTGTTAATGCCTCTGGGAGAAAATGCTGTAGCTACAGACTACTGTTGATAAACAGATTTTGAATTAATTAGTTCTGCATAATTATGTGAGCCATCAAATCTCTAAAACCAAATACAACTGGTCTTATATTGCTTTATACAAAAAGAAAAGAAAAATATTATTTAAAAGTTTACCTATTTTAGGATATAGTTTTAATTTTAGCAGCAATGATTGAAGTTTTTAGATGGCACGTCCAAGGAATATTATATATTTAAATTAGATTTATAAAACAATATAAGAAGGAATTTGCTTTTTATAAATTGTTACCATTAGTGACAGAATTGGGACTCAGAACTCTACTATTCCTGCCTCAGACTTCATGAAAGTTATGTTTTGTTACCAAAAAATGCCAAAGTGAGCATCATAAGAAAAATAACCTGACAACTAAAAGGGCACAGCTTTCAGTAAGGTACTTTTAAGATTTTGCCCATACATTTATAACAGCAACCAAACAAATATTTTAAAAGGCAGAGGAAAATGCTTAAAAAGAAATAAGCAGAGAAATGTATGTGGCTCAACCAGTTACATGCCCGCCTACCATATGGGAGGTCCCCGGTTTGGGTCCAGTGCCTCCTAAAAGAAGACCAGCAGACATCGCCCCTGCCCCTGCTACAATAGCTAGACGTCACCCCTGTTGCAACGAGCAGATGCCATAAGCCAGCAGACACCACAGCCTGCAGGAAGTGAATCTGGCTCAGGCCATTGAGCACTTGCCTCTCATGTGGGAGGTCCTGGGTTTGGTTCCCAGTTCCTCTTGGAGAATGTGAGCAAACAATGAGTGACAGGTGAAATGAACCATCTGGGGAAAGGGGGATTAATAAAAATAATAATAAAGTAAATAAATAAATCTTAAAAAAAAAAAAGAAATAAGCAGAAAAAAATTACAAATATTTCTGAAGGACATTAAAGAAGCATCAATAAATAGAGAGGTATACCAGGAAACAATATAGGAAGATTCAATATTGTGGAGATGCTAATTGTTACCAAATCAATGTATATGTTTAACACTATTTAATCAAAAGTTTATTAGATATTTTGGAACTTTAGCAAATTATTTAGAAATTATCTAGAATAATTAATATAAAAATAGGCAAAAAAATGTATTCAAAAGATTTGTGTGGAGCAACTTTACCTATTAGAAAATGGCATATATTATAAAGCTGCAATGATTTTTAAAAAGTGATGCTGAAAATGTAAGAAAAGGAAGAATGATCAATGAAATAGCCCAAAGACAGACCAGAATAAATAAAAATTTACCTTAAGGAAATAATAGAAATTTGCACCCAGTACTGTTTGTTTTAATATTTCATTATAATAACAAAAATCTTAAGAAACCCCTGAAACAGCCAACCAAAGCGACTGGTTAAATAATTATGCCAAATCCAGATGATGGAATATTATATATATTTAGAAGCATAGTCTTGAAAAGTAATTGCAAGGAAAATGTTCAGAATAAAATATTAAGTGTAAAAAAAAAACACATGATTCAAGGCTACGTATCTGTATACTTATATATTTATATGAGTATATATATTCATTCATTTATATGATGTATTTGATTTTTTAGAAGATTTAAAGGAAATAGATCAAAGAATTAAAATTAGTTAACTCTGTATTGTAGACTTATGTGTTACTTTTATATAATTTTCCCTTTGGGTACAACACAAACACCCAACAGGAACATATAAAAAATATATGTCAGTGTAAGGTAGCAATAATTTGCCATTCCAGATCTGACTTGTATAATTATATTAAGTCCAGTATTGTACTTCCCAGTAGTACAAAGCCTACATTTTTAATACCAGAAAATTCTCAGTAGAACAAAGGCCTATTGATAACATATCCTTGCATCATTTCATATGTATCTGGCTGCAAATAACAGAGCTCCCCAACTCAAATTTACTTGATATTGTTATCGCATATAAGAAGTCTGGAGTTTGGGTGGGCTCCAAATAATATGATCAAAGGCTCAATTATGCGTGCCAAAAGGGACCCAAGTCCTTCACACTTCTCCATTCAGGCATTGTTAATGTGTAGACTTTGTTCCCAGGCTGGTTCCCTTAACCAGAACAAGAAGGCTACAATGATTTTAGTCATAAAAATGTCCAGAAGAATAAAAGGGACCATCTTTTACAATAGTTTTCTTAGGAGCAGGGAAACTTTTCACAGAAGCCCCAGGCAGACTACTCCTCAAATCTTCTGGGTCAGAGCTAGGTCAAGGGGCTATTCTTAAACCAATTACTGGCAAGAGGAAGAGGATTAACATAACTCTTGTAAATAAATCAGGCTTGGTGTCAGTTTCCCCTGAAACACCAGGAGGGTGTATAAAGGTACACAACTGAGTTCTGTTGTGAAAAAGGAAGGCTGGGCATGGCAGTGGGGAATGTGGCATGAATGCTGGGTAGGCAATCTTTTCTGCTACGATCCTCCAGGTTGCTAATGAGAAAAGGGAGGTTTCTTTTTTGACGACAGTGACAGACACTGTGACGGATGCTGAGGATGTGATAATGGACAGGATCTCACTCCTCAAGAATTTACAGTTTTAATAGAGAAAGTATACAATTTAACACCAAGTTACAATCATAGTACCAGGGAATCGCCTTGGATGGAGCTCTCAACCAGCTTTGAATCTGAGAGAAAGCAACATCGAGCTGGATCCTGGGAGAAGAGTCAGTTCTGCAGTAACCGAGAGACTGACATATCTGGGAAACTAACAAGCCTTGAGGCTAGAGATGTAAAAAGGATAGAGATCATATGGGGCCATGAAGGCCATGCTAAGGAGCTTACATTTCATCCTGAAGACATGTTAACATTGGTATGACTATATGTCATTTAAGTGGACATGTCAAGTAGGCAGTTGGATATGAGTTTGAAGTCAGGGAAGAGATCCAGGATAGAGATATAAATCTGAATGGTCATCAATTTATATGATATTTAAAGTTAAAGAGCAGAAGTTAGAGACTAATTTAGAGAAAAAGGAAGTAATTGCAAATGAGATGAGAATAGATCCAAGGACAGATCTTTACATGACTTTGAAGATAGGAGGGGTGGAAGATGTAGAGAAACCAAAAAGGAAAATAAGAAGAAGCTGACAGAGATGTAAGAAGGAAACTAGATGAATGTGGTATCTTAGAAGCTAAGAGTAAAAGAAATTCAAAGAATTTATCTTATGCTTGTATACAGCCATACCCATGTCATCAAATACAATGTGTATATATATTATACATGTGTGTGTGTTCATGTGGGGGAGCAGTTTTTATTTGGTAAAATGGGTCTTATACCCATTTATCTAAAACTTGCCTTGTAAAAATTAATTTATTGTAAAAGGAAAAAAAACAAGTGTAGGGGAAAAATTTTGAGTTCAGTTTGGGACATTGTAAGTTTGAGGTGCTGATGAGACATTTAAATGGAAATGTGCAGTAGATAGTACTGTTTGTTTAGGATTCTTATGATTACTAACATCATGGTTAAATAGCTATTGGGGAAAAAGAAACCGTATCAAGATGGCAGAGTGAGACACTTCTGGGCTCCATCCCTCCACAGAAGTTTTGAATAACAAGGAAGAACTGGCAGAAATATCTTTCTCAAAACCCCATAAAACAGGTAAAAGATTACAGTAACATTGTTAAGCCCACCCAGCTGGGCCAGAACAGTCCATTCAACAAATGGTGCTGGGAGAAATGGATAGCCATATCCGAAAGAAAGAAGGAAGACCCCTATCTCACACCTTATACAAAAATTAAGTCAAAATGGATCAAGGACTTAAATATAAAAACAACCACCATAAAATTCCTAGAAGAAAATGTAGGAAAGCATCTTCAAAATCTTGTGGTATGCAATGAATGACCACACTAATGAAGGATGTTGTTATTGGGGACAAATGTGGGTGATGTAGGGAGCAGGGCATATAGGAATCCCCTATATTTTTTATGTAACATTTATGTAATCTAAATATCTTTTTAAAAAAAATCTTGTGGTAGGTGGTGGTTTCTTAAACCTTACTCCCAAAGCACGAACAACAAAAGAAAAATTAGATAAATGGGACTGACTCAAAATTAAACACTTTTGCACCTCAAAGGACCTTGTTAAAAGGGTGAAAAGGCAGCCGACTCAATGGGAGAAAATATTTAGCAATCACATATCTGATAAGGGTTTAAGATCCATGATATATAAGGAGATCATGCAACTCAACAATAAAAAGACAAAGTTTCTGATTTAAAAATGGGCAAAAGACTTGAAAAGACAACTGTCCAAAGAAGAAATACAAATGGTGAAGAAATACAAATGGTGAAGAAACACATGAAAAAATGTCCAACATCACTAGCGATTAGGGAAATGCAAACCAAGACTACAATGAGATATCGTTTCACACCTATTAGGCTGGCTGCTATTAAAAAGTCGGAAAACTGTAAATGTTGGAAAGGATGTGGAGAGATAGGAACGCTTATTCACTGTTAGTGGGAATGTAGAATGATACAGCCACTGAGGAAGACTGTTTGGCAATTTCTAAGGAAGTTGAATATAGACTTGCCATGGGACATGGCAATTCCATTAATAGGTATATGCTCTCAGAAGAACTGAGAGCAGTGACACGAATAGACATCTGCACACCAATGTTCAAAGCAGAATTATTCACAATAGCCAAAAGTTGGAAACAGCCCAAGTGTCCATCAACTCATGAATAGATAAATAAATTGTGGAGTATACACATGATGGAATATTATGCAGCAGTAAGAAGAAATGAAGTCGTGAAACATATGACAACATGGATGAACCTGGAGGACATTATGTTGAGTAAAGCAAGCCAGACATAAAAGGACAAATACTGTATGATTGCCCTATTATGAACTAAATATATTGTGTGAAATATAAATATATTACATGAAATATGAATATGGGTAGAATTGCATATATAAAACTGTTTTTCTTTGAAGCTGAACTAATGTAAGTTAATAGCACAAAATGTTAATATCACACACACACAAAAAAAAACAACATTATACTAAGTGAAGGAGACCAGACACAGAGTACTACATATTGTATGATTCATATAAAATGTAAATATAAATCAATTTATAAAGATGAGAGGAGATTAGTGGTTATGTAGGTCTGAGGAAGGAATGCTAATGTGGAGTCTCTTTTTGGAGTAATGAAATGTTCTAAAATTTTGAGGTGATGAATGTAAAACAGTGTGATTATACTAAAAGCCATTGATTATACACTTTGGAAGAAGAGCCAGAAATAGGAGCTACGTACAGTAGGAGAAGCATAGAGAGATTGAGAGGTGAGGAGTTTTCTTGTTTGTTTGTTTGTCTGTTTTTTTGTTTATTATTATTACTGAAATAATGAAAATACTCTAATAATGATTAAAGTGATGAATGCACAACTATGTGATTATGGCAAATATCATTGATTGTACACTTCGGATGAATTGTACACTTTATGAATACATATCAATAAAATTGATTTGCTTAAAAAAATAGATTACAGTAACAGGTCGAGCACCAAATCAAGAAAAAGACTACTTATAAGTGATAGAATCTCCTAGAGCCCTGGCTGGCCCCTCCTCACCCCTCACTGGTTCCATGTGCACCAACCTGTGCTCCTGGTGCGGACCCCTGGTTTCTATTCCAGAGTGAGCAGAGTAACCCTCATGCACATACTGGGAGCATGCATGTCTGGCCCAATCTGTCTGGTGGTGGCCTGAGGGACTTGTCATCCCAGAACTTGTCCTTTGTGCAGAAGACACTCAAGGAACTGGTCTACAGAATGCTGCAGGAGAGCACTCAAGATGAGCTGACTGGGGCAAGGGGTTGCTGTGTGTCTGGGGATCATGAGGAAACTGATTCCTAGGGAAGAAAGGACATTTGGAACCATGTAAATTGAGGAATTCCCAAGGCCACACACTTGCCCAAGATAAGACACATGAGCAGAAAGGACCAGAGTGGCCCCTATGCTTTGGCCTGGAGCAATTCTCCAAACTCTGTAGGGATAAACCGTGAAAGAGAGCAATTGCACAGGTTTGGGAAAGGTGCTTTCCTTTTTTCCTAACACTAGTTGGAAACAGGCTTAAGGAACAGACACCTCAGAGTCTAAAGTCCAGCAAAAAAACACTAAAATATCAGTATGTCCAGGTTTCAACAAAAGATTACAAAACATACAAAAAATAGGAAGTGATGGCCCACTTCCTGTTTAGTGTGAAGGAGAAAATTAAAGCTTAGAAAACCATCTATGAGGAAGGTCAGACCTGGGACATCTCAGACAAAGATTGTTTAAAAATGGTCCTAAGCATGCTCAAATCACAAAAGGAAATCATGGACAATGAACTAAAGGAAATCAGGAAAACGAAAGATGAACAAAAAGAGAATATTTAACAAATATCTAACAAAAAAGAGAAAGATTGAGATTATGAAAAGGAACCAAACAGAGGCAAGAAGGCAGTGGTATGACCTATTTAAAGGGTGGATAGCAAAAGCTGCCAACCAAGAACTCTGTATCTGGCAAAACTGTCCTTCAAAAACAAGAGAGAGATTTAGATATTCTGAGATAAGCAAAAACTAAGGGAGTTTGTCACCATTAGACTGGCCCTACAAGAAATGGCTAAAGAGAGTTATGCAGGTTGAAAGGAAAGGACAGTAGACAATTGACTGAGGTCACATGAAGAAATAAAAATCTCTGGTAAGGGTTACAACTGGGGTAAACATAAATACTAGTACTGTTACATTTTCATTTGTAACTCTATGTTTTACTTCGTATTAAACATATTAAAGGCAAAGGCATAAAATATAATGAGAAATCAGTGGTTTTAGACTGATAAAGTATAAACATGTAATTTGTGACAAGAACTTCATAAAGGTGGGGAGATTGTTGGGTATAGCAACATAGTTTGTATATGCTATTGAAGTTAAGTTGATATCAAAATAAACAAGACTGTTACAGATTTAGGATGTTAAATATAAGCCACATAGTACATACAAAGAAAATATCAGAGAATATGCAAGCTCATAGAGACAGAAATTAGAGTACAGATTGCCAGGGACAAGGCCAAGAGGAAGTGGGAAGTTAACGCAAAATGGGTGTAGATTTTTTTCTGTTTGGGGAGATGGGAAAGTTTTAGTAGTAGAAGGTAGTGAGAGTACTATAAAATAGCTTAAGAGTTGTTGAGATGGGGAAGTTTATGTTGTATACATGGTCCCACAATTAAAAAAAAAAAAGCAGCTAAAGAGATAATGACAAAGGCAATATATGATCCTGGACAGGATCTAACAAGGGAAGAAAGAAGGCTCTAAAGGACATTACTGAGACGTGAAAAAATAGAATATAGACTCTAAGTGTCATATCAATGTTAAATTTCTTGAACTTGATAACTGCACTTAAGGTGGTTACATAAATGAATATCCTTGTTCTTAGAAAATGTACATGGCAGTATTAAGTGTTCAAGGAGCATGATGTATACAACTTACACTCAAGTGTTCATGAGAGAGAGAGAGAGATCCAGCAAATATGGCTAAATGTTAAAATTGGTGGATCTGAGTATCTGGGGGAATAGGGGTATGTTGGATACAGGCTATATTGGATAGGGGTATGTTGGAGTTCTCTGTATGGGGTTTGCATTATTTTTGTAACTGTCTTTTAAGGTTGAAAGTATTTCAAAATAAAAAGTTGAAAAAAAGAAGAGGAAAAATTTGCTATTAAATATCCTCATGAAACTCTCATCAAATAATATTTGTAGTTGCCAGATTATCCTGGCATTTTTTTTCTTTCTAGCTCTGACATGATTTGAATGATACGATGAGAAAAAGTCATAGCAAATGTTTAACATGCTAACAGTTTAAACTAATAGATATTTTTAGACATCGTGTAAGAAAAGAGCTCTGGGCTAAAAATGATGCTGACATTTAAAGGCTCTCTATAAATTTCAGAAATATGTAGTCTTAGATACCAAGGCTAGTAGTTTGAAACAATGCTTAGCATCTAAACTTTTCAATTTTTAAGCTGATTGGGAACTATGAAAATACTAAAGAAGATTTTTTTCTTATGGTATTTATATGAGAGGGGAAAACACCAGTCATTTTCTCTGAACTAGATGGAATTATAAACTAGTGATGAGAGTATAAATCTGCTTTCCAATTCTGCTTTCTCTCTTAGGCTATGACTTCCTCACCCCTCCGCACTCTTAGGCTTTGACTTCCTCACCCCTTCGCACTTTTAAGATGTTTACTCTTCCAAGTTAGGCCCCAGAAGTCTCACTAATGTTAACTCTATGGGTTCTGGGTATTTCTGACACAGACTTTTGTCCTTCTCAAATCCCTCAATGAGGCAAATGTTCCTCTTCTGAAGAACATGGATATAAGCCTTTTTTAAGTACAAACCAACTATTTTTTCAATAATATTTTCATTTTGTGTTCTTATATTATACAGATTCATGGTAAATTTGGAAAATACAGAGAAGTATATATTTTTTTAAGTAAAATTCAATCATAACTCTACCACTCAAAGATAACAATGGTAAACATTTTGCTATCTTTAGAGTCTTTTTCCTATGTGTATATATATATATATATATATATATATATACACACACACTATAAATATATTGGTGTTTTTTTTTTTACAAATTTGGGATTATAATCTACATAATATTTTGTAATTCTGATTTTTTGTTTACCATTTATTGTAACCATCTTTCAATAACTTTAAATATGCTTCAAGAACATGATTTTTCAAGGTCATTTTTTAATGAAACTTTTTATTTAGAAATAATTTCAAACTTACAGGACAGTTGCAAATAGAACATGATTTTTAGTGGCTGAATTATATTCCATCATATTATATGATGGCAACAGTATTTTACCTAGCAGTTATCCCCTTCTGTGGGCATTTAGGTAATTTCCAATTTTTTATAACATAAATAAATACTGGGTGAACATTCTTGAACATAAATCTTCATGACTGTCTCTGTTATTTTCTTAGGAAAGTTCTCAAAAGTTGAATTACTGAGTCAAAGGCTGTGAACATTTTTAAAGCTTTTGATGCATATTGCCAAACGCATATCGCCAGAAATTCTGTACAGATTTATACTCCCACCACTAGTTTATAATACCATCTAGTTCAGAGTAAATGACTGATGTTTTTCACTCTCATATAAATACCATAAAAAATCTTTAGTATTTTCATTGTTCCCAATCAGCTTCACTTTATTCCAAAGCTGCAACCACCTAGAAGGAGGAAGCTGGGAAAAGAGCTATGGAATTTGAGGCTGGAGAATCAGGTTCTAGTTCTAGCTCTTTTACGAACTCACGGTGTTGATTCTGGCAGCTTAACTTTCCTGGGCCTTGGTTTTCTCTCTCCAAATGACAAGGCCATAAGAGAGATCTCTGTAGCACAGTTTGCTAAGTAGAACAACAACAAAAACATTTTGTACACAGTTTAACCATTTAAGTAAATAATGTTGGAGAATCTGACCTACAACCATGTCATGATGGTTTTTTCCAAGTAAGTTTTTCTTTCTTTGAGAAGCTGCATCCTTCCCTTGCAAGCAGATTCTGAGACTGTGACAGGGCTGACCTTCAAAGTAGTAGGGTGGTCTGCCACCTAGGAGATGTTATATGAATATACCTCAAAATTTCCACCCTGCCTTGTGTTATTCTACCATTACAGGTTTACTCCTTATATCTTGTTGTAAAGAATCCAAAGAGGAAATTCATAATCACGGCCTTCAAGAGGCTTAGACATCTATTGATAATAGGAATCCTGGGCTTGTATAAACGAGCCTGGAGAGAGGACCAATGGTATAAAAACAACTCTAAAATCCCTTGGAAATTGTCACAAGACAAGGTCTATGAATATTCAAGAGGCTTTGACAGTACAACCAAAATTCACTTGATTCCATTTCTTTCCCTTTTCTTCATCATCACCCAGGAACAACCAAAGTGTTTTTCAGCTATTTTTCTCCCTGCCAGATTTTCAAATTCTTCAGATCATCCCCATTTAAATACTAAGAGGCAATATTCAGCTATGCTTGGTTGACAGATTTTGAAAAGGACACATTTTTTCCTCAGAAAAGAAAAAGCAAAATATTAACAATAATACACACACAAAAACAAATGATTCAATGAACTCCCAAATTATCTTACAGATAATAGTGTACCATAACTATCTTTGGTTCCCAAGAACCTTTGCTTTGCCACTGTTTATTCATGATAAGCAAGCAGATATGCAGTCACCAAGTGATTCCTGCGAGAGAACATAGCACCACAGCAAGGTTTGAGGTGTAGGGCAGACACACTTTACCATACTGAAGTTACCCAGACTGGGTTCCAGAGGGAACCTGACTCTAGGGTGTTACTATGTCTCAAACATATACTACTCAACTCAACTCTTAAACCATGGTAAACCATGGAACTCCCTGAAATGCTAGTGCAAAGTTAAAACTTTTTTTAACCTTCTTCGAAAAGGTAAATTTCAATGTTTTTACCTAAATAGATTCAATTAAAACTGTATGCAGTGGTTCCCAACCTTGGCTGTCTGATAGAATCACCTGGAGAGCTCTTAAAACTCCCAATCCTGGGCTGCACGCAAAACCAATTAAACAAGTATTTCTAAGAGTAAGACATCAGTATTTTTTAAGACTCCCCAGGTGAGTGCAATAGATAGCCAAGGCTGGAACCACTAATATAAAAGTTAGCACAGGCAATTGATATACATTTGAGCTTATTGTGTTTTTTGAACAATATAAAGTCAGAAAATATGGAAATAATTAATGAAGTGACTCCACTGAGGAGACTCAACTACTTTTGACTCTTAACTCTTCATGGGCTATCAGCTGTGGCATCTGTCATATCCCAACCTGTATCCTCAGTCCCCAGCTTGGAAGCCCTGAGTTTATCCCAGGAGTTCTGACACCCCTCAAAATATCTTCTGTCTTTATCCCAGCCTACTTCCAAAAACCTCTTAGCTCAGATTTCCTGAGAGGGCCTAGAACCATCTGTTCCCCTGCAAGGCTAAAGTCAGCTAAGGTGGGTGGATATAAATTCATATGGATCTTCTCGGCTCTTTTGGTTAGCCTTTAAGGAAAGTCTATAACAAGGCAGCATCAAGGGATGGCAGGGGGAGAGAGGGAACAAGAGAGAATCTTTAGACCCTCCACAGTCTGTATATCGCCTCCCCTCCCAACATCTGATATATACAATGAACCTTTATCCCTATCTTATGTCTTGCATATCTTATATAAGATATTATAAAAAACATAGCTTCAAAGTGATAGAATGATTCCTTTTGCAAAAAGACAAGTATTCACAAGAACCTCTGTAACTAATCACCTGCACTTTCTCTTTGGGTATACACAGGTATCATGGTACCAAATATAATGTATTTGAATTATCCCATTAAAATTTTCCTCATGATGATTTTATAGATATTCAACATGATTTTATGCACAATTGGCCTCCCAAATTCAAGGCTAGAATTTAAAAACATTGTGGGTTGTTTTTCAACTTAGAATGACTACAGATACACCTACACATTTAGGAAGTAGATAAATGTTGTTTGTGTTCTGCATTTGTGATGAGCATATTGAATACAATGTCAAGCAAAATTTCCTTGTGCAGTTTCAGAAAACAGACTCCAAAATATGATCATATATAACTGCCCCTTTCCTACTGAGTTATGAAAGCAGGAAGTTAAAAATCATGTTCTCGTCTAGTCTCTATCTCAGACAAAAGTAATCTTCTCATCAAAAATCTGTTTTGCTTAAAGAACAACTTCAATTTCCTCAGTCATTGAACCCAGATCTGTAGTTCAAACACAGCAGCTCTCTATTTCTGTCTGGACTTTCCCCCACCTGCCCAACTGTGTTTGCAGGCTGAGGTTGCTTCATTCTTCAGTACTATACATTGTGCCTACTCTGGCTCTCTGACAAAAGAAGTCCAAATTAGTCCAATTTCTGACATTTTACCTATTATGACTGTATGTTAAATTTCATCATCTCTGGGACTGCATTGTGCTTCCATGATTAGGACTTGATGAAATTACAGCCTCAGTTCAGATCTCGACAACATGGAAAGAGGTTTGCAGGGTTTGTTTACAAGTAAGAATGCCATACGCTTCTCCAAGAAAAATAATATGCTAATTACCAAGGAAGACATGAGATAAGGAAACATGGATTTGCTTCAGACCTACTAAGTAAACAAGCAAGTTACTTTCTGTGCAATGGGAATAAATGCGGTGAATCCATCCCATTGTGTTTTCTCATTCGGCTGATCTACACAGAAAAGGTTAAAGAACAAGAAAAAGCCACTTTCCAGTAGTTACGTACTGTAGAAATAGATTAACACATTTCCTATTTTAAGTCCAAACTGCTTCAAATCCTTGTTTGAGTTCAGGTAAAGTTAAATATAAAATAAGATATTAACTAAAAAAATCTGTGCACAGTGACAACATGAACCAAACACTTTGTGCTATATGAACTTGCTGTTCTTCTCCAAGGTTTTTTCTTCACACTAGTACTTGTTGCTGGAGGAAAATGTTAAGTTCAGTCAATCATTTTTCTTCAAAATAACTGCTGGTGTTTGAATTCAACTCTTCAGGGTTTTGGTTTGGTTTTTTGTTTATTTGTTTGTTTGTTTTTTTCCTCCAGCTGGTTTGTGATTATAGATAAAGCTTTGTTTAAGAAAGAAAAAAAAAACAACAACTATACAGCTTTTATATCCAACAACACATTGGCAGGAAATGGAAATGCTGGCACAGTGAGTTATGTCTTAAAACAGTCTTCAACAAAACAATTGAAATGATTCAGGCTGAGGAAGAGAAGAAAAAAGAATTCTAAACAGCAAACAGAGCCTAGGAGACCTATGGGACACAATTAAGCATCTAATGTGAGCATTATGGGAATCCCGGAAGGAGAAGTAAGAGAGAAGGGGAAGAAGGAATATTCAGGGAAGCGGGTGTGGCTCAATCGATAGAGCTCCCCTTTACCATATGGGAGGCCCTGGGTTCGCTACCCGGAGCCTCCTTGTGAGGGCAGGCCAGCCCCGGCGGTGCGGTGGGCTGATGCAGCAGGACCTCACAGCAAGGGGGAGA
>JAQZBX010066458.1:0-16112 GCA_029593785.1 Cabassous unicinctus
TATATATATATATATATATATATTTAAATATGCTTAGATTACCTAATTATTACTCAGAAATTACAGGGATTCCCATGTTCCCCACCTCCCACAACATCCCACACCAACATCCTTCATCAGTGTGGCACAAATTTTGCAAGAAGTTTTGCTATGTTCAAGTAAAATCACCCGAGCCCCTGAGGTCGAAATAACCAAGGTGTTAGAAAAGCTTAACAGAGCACAGGGAAGGAAGGAAGGGGTGTCGAAAAATGACTTGCTTCCATTGCCTCGGGAAAAAAAACGGCTCTGGTTTTCCAGAGTTGCAGAAGTGTGCTTTCTGCCAGGCTGTTTACCAAAGTTAGTTTCGAAGTGACTGCAGCGTTGCCTTTGCACATCACAGAATACAAATGACTATAATTTGTTCTCAGAGTAACTTTCTCTTGAAATGATTAGCAAAGTTAGTCTTTTGGAAATTAGAGCAATGCACAGACAGTTCCCGAAGCCCCTCCCCAACCAATATCAGCTTCTAAAGTTTTCATTCATGTAAACCTCATTAATGAAGATCTTTTATTTAAACCTCAAGCGGATTTGAAATTTAGAGTAAATTATGATGCTTGTATATCTAGCCAAGTCATGGGTCAAATTCATTTTTGAAAAATTGCTAAAAGGGCATTTGGTTTTGAATTTTTCTACAATGACTAGTGTTTAAATAAATTGCTTGTACTGCTTACAACAAAAAAGATTAATGACCATAGCTTGAAAATTAAAACCACAAAATAAATAAAAGACATGTAAATTTCTTGAATTCACTGTTGTGTTATTTTTATGTTTGTAAAAATATTAATTGATTTAAAATTAATTTTTCTACCCTCCAATCACACCTAAATTAGTATAGATACGAAGTGTCTGTAATCCTAATTTGTTACAGGTAGAATTAAGTAAACATGATATTTCTTAGGAAAAGGAAAGGGATTGTCACCATTGAATAATGTTGGCTTGATTCTGTTGCCAAAGCTCTACTTTAATTCTTTTCAAATAGTTAATTTAAGTTTTTTTTTAATTGGTTCCCGGGAGAAAATTAACTAACAATATTCCTTTCATAAGAGAAATAAGAAACCACTTTGATCCTTGGTGTTGCATAAATAACATAAATGTTAATGTTTCTCTTAAAGAATCAGAGAATCAAAATAATGAAAAAGAAAAAAAAAATGTTTGAAGCCCTTTCATCCAAGCAGTTTACATAAATTATAGAGGCTAGGTATATTGCTATCCACAATATATTTGAAGAGTTGTATAACTGGCAGATATTACAATTTTAGTTTTCTTAACCTGAGAAATACGACAAAAGTCTTAGCATATTTTAGGGGATTAATATAAATAGCTTGTTGTAGAAATACAAGAAAATGTATACCCTAACCACACAAATATTACTCGACATTTTAAATAGGTGTAATTCATAATTTCCATTATTTATATATATTTTAAAATCTTATATATTATATCAACAGTACGCCATAGAGAGACTTAGTATGTGGTTTAAAGCCTATGATTTTTCAGTAGAATTTTATGGTTTAAAACTTCCATAAATGATTAAAACAACATATTGTAGACTTGAACTCAAATGACTCCAGCTGTCTATTTTTTTCATAATATAGGGGTTTTCAAGTATGTGACTTTAATTCAGGGACTTGGTAAACAAAAGTAAAATAAAGGTATTTTACATATATAATATTTTTATGAATACCTAGAAAATATTTTACTTTATACTTATCATCTGAATATTCTGACACTAAAGAACATGTATTCTAACATGTCTACTGATAATCTGCTATTTCTCAAAAGATTTCAAACTCTTCTTAAATTCATTTGCTTGGTTATTCCTAACCACTGTGGGAATATGTGTGAGCATAACCATTCTTAAAGCAAACAAGTAGAAGATTAGGGAATTCAACAGAATTTTTAAAAGCAAAAACTCTTTCATGTATATTTTGAATCTTATTCACTTTTTGTTTTCTGAAAACTATGAATAAATGGGTCCATGATTAATAGAGTTTAATCCATGACTGATCTCTCACCAACCCCTAATACATGTAATGTTGTTATGTGGAAGAATATGACATTGTCCCGTCATCAAGTGATAACGTAAATCATCGGTCATATAGTTAAAAGTATATGTACTGCTTTGTCTCCGTAGAGTTCCTCACATGGCTGAGGAGCTCCAGTTCAAGAGGCCCATTTCCTGGCCGCTAGCCTGCTTTATGCTGTTGATTTTCCCATTATGTTTTAATAATGGGACAATTTCATGTGCTTCCATGTAACAATATTGCATGTATTAGTGTATATTGTGTTCTTTTAAATCACCTGCTATTTTCAAAACTAGTCCCACTACCTAAGTATTGTAACTGTGGGAAAGCTCTTATGCCCTCACTTTTTTCATCTGTAAAATGTGGATTATTGGGAATATTTACCTTGGAAATTTATTTTGAAAATCAAATGGAGTAATCAATGTTTGGATTGATGTCATTTTTTTCTCAAGGTATATTTTCTGTTATTGTTAGGGATCCATTGTCATCATTAAGAAATGAATATGACAATATTCAATTATTGCTCTTTCTAATCTATCACCTTTCTGGCCTTTATTGATGCAATCCATATCAGAGAAGATGAAATATGGATGTAACAAACCAAACAACTGAAGGAGCTGATTTTTCTTTGATTTTCTGATTTTCCTCAACTGCAGCTCACATTATTTGTGACATTTCTCATTGTTTACCTGCTACCAGTCACAGAAAATATCCTCATCACTTACATTATTCTCATGGTTTCCACATTCCAGACACCAACATATATTTTCTTAGGAAATTTGTCCTAAGAAATCTGGTTCACCATTGGTATAGTACCTAAACTGTTGGCTGCATGCCTTCACAGGTAGTCACCATCTCTCTTTTAGGTTGTATATCCCATTACTGCTTATTTTTCTCCATGGGATCTACTGCGTATATCTTGAGAAACAAGGATGTGAAGGAAAGTTTTAACATGAAAAGGACCACTTGTAGATTGAAACACACAGGTGTTTTCAGAGATCCATTAAACGGGGCAATTTAGGGTGGATTCCAAACTACCTTTGAAAATAGTAAGTACTGAAAATTATTATATTATGAAATTGGTAACCATATAATATGCACATCTCTCTGAACTTTAGTTTTCAGTTGGAATTATTTTCAAACAGTTATTCTAATACTTATTTTGATTAATGATACCATAGGAAAATGCCATAGTGATGAAAAGAGAAATATCAAAAATTCTCTTTCCAGAAGGCTTTCACAATTAGAAAATAATCTGATTTACTATCATATAATGTGTGAGATGAATATTTGCATAAATGCATTAGCATCATCCATGAAAAGAAATAGTTTCTGATAAAGGGAGCTGTGAACTTCAATCTGACAGATGGGTTAATAAAAACTCTTTGAAACTCAAAAATGTATTCACTATATAAGCATTAAGCACAAATTATGAGCTGTGAACTAGTCCTTGGCATTGTCTATTTCAGTATGCCCATAAACATATACAAGTAAAAATAGACAAAAATATCAGATGATGAGGTTTTTCTTACAGTATAAAACCATGAATAAATGGGTCCATGATTAATAAGTGGAGGGAATTAAAGCAAAACTAAGAACAACAGAGTACAGGAATGGGATATCTAACATCGTATAGTCACTATAACCTTAGATTTCCATGCAGCCAATCGATTCAGCAGATATTATTTGAATTTAGAGTATAAAAATGTAATTACTTGCAATTATTATGTATCTTCCTCCTATGAGAATTAAAACCCTTTACAATTTTCAGTGCATTTTAGTATAGTTTAGGAGCTAAAGGGAAAGTAAGGGTGCTGGAAGAAAGATTGCCCAATCCAGCTTTTTAAAATGAATGTGCTCCATTGAATTGGCCCCAAACCCTCCTGGTTCAAAATGTCATCTGTGAACCAGTAACATGAGGGCCATCTAGGAGCTCCTGAGAAACACACAATCTCAGGCCACATCTTAGATCTCATGAGTGACTATCTGCCTTTTGAACCAGATCCCCAGGTAATTGGTACAGTCATTAAATTTTAAGCTCTATTTTAAGCTACAAAGATTTTAAACAATTAGTTTTTGTTTGTTAGTTTGGGTCACCGGGGGGCCTAGGGATTGAATCCGGGGACTTCGCATGTGGGAAGCTGCGCTCTACCACTGAGCAACATCTGCTTTCCTGACTTGTTTTATATTTTTTATTTTATTTTTTGGATATAGTATTTGATATACTATCTACATTTTTAATACTTTTTTATTTTTTAACTGCTTTAAATAACATAAATATTACATAAAAATATAAGGGATTCCCATTTGCCCCACTCCCTACCCCTCACACACTTTCCCTCATCAACAACATCCTTCATTAGTGTGGTAAATTTGTTACAATTGATGAATGCATTTTGGAGCATTGCCACTAAGTGTGTCTTATACATCACATTATAGTTTACAATATGTTCCACAAAATTTTGTAAGTTATGACAAAATATATAATGGCCTGTATCTTTTTCATTTGTTTTGTTTGTTGTTTTTTTTTTTCAGGAAGCACTGGAAACTGAACCTGGAACCTCCTGTATAGGAGGCAGGAGCTCAACTACTTGAGCCACATCTGCTCCTAAGCAATCAATTTTAATGATAAAAGAATAAAATGGGAGCAAGAGCCTGTGGCATATGCAAATGTTTGAAATGCCACCGTACATTTGATATGAGGATAAAGTGAGCATTTATCTTTTATTAAATATTTTGGATTTTCTTTCTTTTAAAAGTACCCTCAATATTGGAGTCTCTGAATATTTCTAGTTTCTAAAATTTTAAGCAGGACTGTAACAAAAAATTTTCTATAAATGTTTTAAACATGAATGTGTATGTGTGTGGATGTGTTTGTATATAAGTGTGTGTATGTGTCCATATGTTTAATTGTTAGTACAATAGAAAATATATTAATAAATTTAATACATATTGAAAAATTGTCCTCAATAGCAACTGTAAAATTTGTACCTCCAGCAGCCATATTTAATGTCTAACAGCCATGAAGAATGCCATTTACTCTGCAGTTTATTAAGAGAGATCATTTTCAAAATGTTGGATTTTGCCTATCTAATAGGTGAGAAATGTTTGGATATTTTTAGTTAGTATTTTCATTATGAATAAATATGGTATTTCACGTATATATTTAAGACTCAGTGTTATTTGTATTTGATATGTGTAAAAATACATACGGTTTTTATTCATATGCTTTTTTCATTTTCTGTTTTGTTATTGTACTTTCTCTTCTCAATACCAGTATTTGTATAAGAACCATTAACTGTTGGTTAATTTTAGTTTCAAATATTTTGCCCAATTACCAGTTTTAAATTCTTTATTTTTTCTTTAAAAATTATTTTATTTTTATTTAGTTGTATAATTTTACATTTATTTTTGTCTTTTATATTTTAAACCTGAGTGAGAAAATCCCCCCTTAGTCAATGTCTCAAAGGTTTCACCATATTTTCCTCCAGAACTCTCATTTCTTATAATTAAGAAAAAAAGAAGAAAAAAACCTTGGTTTTTCCTTTTCTTCTGGTAGATTGTTATGCTGTGTGAGTTGTAGATCATATATGCATGCATAATAAAAATGTATTCATCCCAACATCACAAATCAAAGAGTCAGTGATTATCAAGTATTATGTTCCCACTAATATTGAATCCATAATAAATAAATATGTAGTTTTCCATTAATCTTTCTAACTATGTGAATTTCAATCCACTCTACTTCAATTACTGGTGATTTATGGCATATTATCATTTCTAAGAAAAATTGCACTTCATTGTTCTTATTCTTTAGAGATTTATTAATTATATTTGACTTTATTTCTGCATGTAAATATAAAATCAGCATATATATATATATATATGAGTTTATATTTTAATTGAGAATCATATGATATATATCTTCTAATTAGGGTGAATTGATATCATTAAGACAATGAGGCTTTTTCTTTCCAAGAGAAGGACCTACAATTTCTCAATAATATTCTTTTGTTCTACAAGATTAGCTTACCATTTTACTCTTTTACCATAAATGTATTTCTGACAACTTCATGGTTTCTTATTATTTTACTACCAAGCACCAACTGGCAACGTGACTGACTGGAAAAAGACCTTGAATAAAAAGGGAAAAGGTAAAGACAAATGAGTTTATATGGCTAAGAGACTTCAAAATGAGTTGGGAGGCCATCCCAGAGGTAATGCTTACACACAATCAGTAGGATCTCTTAGACTTCCAAAGTGGATATCACCTCAATAGTGGGGCTTCTGAGGTCTCTGGAGACACCCAGGTCCTATGTCAGGGCAGATACCTCCAGAGTTTTGTGCCTTGCCAGTGGGCCCTACTTTGGAGTTTGTTCTGAGAGTGACAGAGTTGGCCTCAATTATGTATTCCCTGCACATGGCTCATCTGTCCCTTCTATTCAAACCTGTACTTGGTGCTGGAGTTTGTAGGTGTACATCCAGAGACTTGAGTCTTTGGGCTGTCCATGTGCCAGCTGGGCCTGGAACCTAGGTGGAGTGGCAACTCCTACTCTACAGCTCATTGGACTCTCCCAGGAAAACTGGCAAGGAGATGATTATGTACAATGATCATCTCAGGGAATGGATAGTGTCTGCACTTGCAGACAAGATAGTCCCATCCATCTTCCCCATGGTATATAAGCCCCCTTTCATTTGGAAGTAGAGTGGACATCACCATCCCAGACTCCTCAGGATTGGGGGAAGAGATATGGACTAGAGTGGACTTACTGGTATTCTACTATAGACATATTGTGATTCAAGCAATGGAAGAAATTACAACATTGATGTGGAGCTAGTGAATAATGGAGGCTCTGGGGGCAGGGAGAGGGAAAAGTAGTTGTAATACAAGGGGGTTTTCAGTACTTGGGGATTGTGCTGAATGACATTTCACTGACAGATATAGGCAATTTTTATCATCACTTAACATGCAGAACTGTGTGGAAGTGTGGTCTACGATGTGAACTATGGTCCATGCTTAATGGCAAAGCCCCAGGATATGTTTATCAATTGCAATTAATGTGCCACTCTAATGAAGGATTTTCATGTGAGAGGTTGTGGGAGTTGTGGGAGGTGGGTCATATGGGAACCCCTGTATTTTTTGTGTAACATTTATGTAATCTAAGTGTCTTTTTAAAAAATTTTAAAAAAGAAGTATTATTAAGCTACAGAAACCAAGACTATGCTATATTGAAATAAAGAAAGATACTGCTAAGAAAATTAAGAGAAAAAGAACATCCTGGAAGTAAAGATTTGCAAAGCATACATCTAAAAAAGGACTTGTATCTAGAATTATAAAGAGTATGTAATGCTCAATAATAAAAAAGAAAACAACTTCATAAAATGGGCAAACATTTTTAAAACTTTGTAAAATATGTAAAATTCCCAAGGGAATATGGTAGGTTTAAATTTGACTGAATTCATAATTATATTAAATGTACCAACACTAAAGATCAAGAATATCTGTCTGAAAATATATTAACATAAATATGCCATTTACAATTAGTTCACTTCACATATTAGGACAGGAATTGGGCAAAAACAAAAGGATTTAATGTTATCTGCCATAAAACATAAACCAAAAGATAACTCATATGGCTTTAATAATATTTGACAATGTAGATTTTTATTTATTAGTTATTTTTTATTAGAGAAGTTGTGCGTCACAAAACAATCAAACATAATATTCAAAATTCTCATAAATCTTCCCTTCACCAACATCTTACATTGTTGTGGAATATTTGTTACTTATTATGAAAGAATATGATTAGACTATTACCACTATGGTCCATAGTGTACACTTGGTATATTTTTTCCATACATGCCCTATAAATAACACTTTGTATTATTGTCCATTAGTTATAGTTCAAGAGAGAACACAATCATATTGTCCTGGTAACCAAATTCTATCTTCCACCACATGGTTCACTGAGTTATACAGTCCCATTCCTTGTACATTCTAATCAAAATGTACACTAAGTGACTCTCATATTCATCACAGAGTTTTGAAGACATCGCCCCAGTAAACCATTGAACATTTTCCTTAGTCCAAAAGAAAAAATCCCATAACACCCTATTATTGACACTTAGTGGTAATATAGTACCTTCTTTGACACTGATGCAAGAGTATTACAATACTGCTATTAGTTGTAGTCCATAAGTTACATTAATTGTATTTTCCCATGCATCACTATGTTCTTAACACATTTTAATAGTGGCATACATTTATTCTAGTTCATAGAAGAACATTCTTGAATTTGTATTATTAACCACAATACTCATCCACTTCTAGGTTCACTATGTTATTCAGTCCCTATATTATTCTCTAGTTTTCTTTCAATTGACATTTACATCCCTAGAGTACCTCCTTTCAGCCACAATCCCATTTACAAACCAGCCTTGTTAGTTATACTCTCTATAATGTGTTACCATCAACTTTACCCATTTCCACAATTTTACAGTTAAACTATTTAAAAATTTTACATACATTAAACCTCAATACACCTTCTCAGTCCTCATCTTATCTCCTAGTAACCTATAGTCTAAGTTTTAACTCCTTGTGTTTATTCTTTGTATTAAGTATCTATTAGTGAGACCATGAAATATTTGTCTTGTTGTACCTGTTTTATTTCACTTAACATAATATCTTCAAGGTTCATCCATGTTATCATGTGTCCCAATTTCATATCTTCTTACAGAAACATAGTATTCCATCATATGTGTATATCACATTTGGTTGATTCATTCATTCATTGATGGCCACTTAGTCATTTCCATCTTTTGACAACTCTGAATGATGCCACTATGAATATGGGTGTGCAAATGTCTGCTCATGCAACTTTAAGATCTTCTGGATATATTCCTAGTACAGAAATTGCCAAATTATACAGGAGTTCTATATTTTGTTTCCTGAGTAACCAGCAAACTGTCTTTGACAGAGGCTGCACCATTCTTCATTCCCACGAAAAGCGAAATATTTTTCCTATTTCTTCACACCCTCTACACTACTTTTTAACTATTTTACTGATAAATATTAATAAAGCATAAATCCATTCAATGGATAACAAATAACAATGTTGTTTGGCATTATCACATAGTTGTGCATTCATCACTTCAATTAATTTAAATGCATTTTCATTATTATTATTATTATTATTACTGGACTATTTTCATTAGCTCAGTAATATTAATAATAATAAAAAACAAAATCCAATCAAACAAACAAACCTCATCACCTATCAATTGCTCTATGCTTCTCCTTCCATACATAGTTGCTATTCTGTTTTTTTTTCTCTCTAGTTTATTTGTATTTATATTTTATAAAAACACTCATATATGCAGTATCACACATATTTGTATTTTATTTGAGGTTTCACTATGTTACACAGTTCCTTGTTAAATTTTTTAGCTTTCCTTATGGTAATAAAAATATTCTTAAGCTTTTTTTTTCAATCACTGTCATACCCATAAAATATCTCTCCTAGTCATAAAAACAAAGATGTGCTCTCACCATTTCCATTCATTTCCAAAGATTTACAAGCAACCTTTTAATCAATTCTACAAAGTATTGATTAATTCTATTCCTTTCATTCTATTTTCTGGTAACCTGTATTCTAATTAATAATTCCATGAGTATAATAATATATTTATTTCATAGTAGTGAAAATATACAGTATTTAACCTTTTGTGTTGGGCTTGCTTCACTCAACATAATATCCTCCAGGTTCATCCATTATGTCATAGGTTTCATGACTTCATTTTTTCTTAGTGCTAAATAATATTCCATTGTGAGTATACACCACAATATGTTTATCCATTTATCAGTTGATGGACAACTGGGTTGTTTCCAACTTTTGGCTATTGTGAATAACACCACTATGAACATCGGTGTACAGATGTCTATTCGTGTCACTACTCTTAGTTCTTCTGGTTATATACCTAGCAATGATATTGCTGGTCCCATGGCAAGTCCATATTCAACTTCTTTAGAAACTGCCAAACCGTCCCGCACAGGGCTGTACCATTCTACATTTCCACCAACAGTGAATAAGCGTTCTTATCTCTCCACATCATCTCCAAAATTTATCTGACGTTTCTAGAAGCAGCCAGTCTAATAGGTGTGAAATGATATCTCATTGTAGTTTTGATTTGCATTTCCCTAATTGCTAGTGATGTTGAACATTTTTTCATATGTTTCTTCGCCATTTGTATTTCTTCTTTAGATAGTTGTCTTTTCAAGTCTTTTGCACATTTTTTAATTTGGTAGCTTTGGGTTTATTATCGACTTGTATGATCTCTTTATATAGCATGGATATTAAACCATTATTGGATATATGATTGACAAATATTTTCTCCCATTGAATGGGCTGCACTTTCACCTTTTGACAATGTACTTTGTGGTGTAAAAGTGTTTAAATTTGAGGAGGTCCCATTTATCTATTTTTTCTTTCGTTGCTCGATGTTTTTTTTTTTTTTTAAGAATTATTTATTTATTTATTTATTTATCCCCCACTTGCTGTTTGTGCTCGCTGTGTCCATTTACTGTGCGTTTTTCTGTGTCTGCTTGTCTCCCCCTGCTGGGAGGTCCCGCCGGGTCAGCTCACTGCATTGCGCAGGCCGGCCTCCCCTCACCAGGAGGCCCTGGGAAATGAACCCGGGCCTCCCATATGGTAAATGGGAACCCTATCAATCGAGCCACATCTGCTTCCCTGTTGCTCGATCTTTGAGTGTAAGGTTTAAGAAACACAAAAGCAGCCCACTTTGACAAAAGAAGAAATTGATGAACTTAATAGATGAATCAAAAATAATAAGATTGAATTAGTCATCAAAATCCTCCCAACTAAGAAGAGCCCAGGATTAGATGGCTTCACAGGAGAAATCTACCAAGCATTCCTAAAAGGACTGACACAAATCCTATTTAAATTATTCCAAAAAACAGAAGTAGAGGGAACATTGTATAACTCATTCTCTGATGACAACATCACCCTGATAACAAAGCCACACAGAGATGCCACAAGAAAGAACCTGTACAGCAATCTCTTTAATGTATCTAAATGCTAAAATACTTAAGAAAATACTTGATAATCATATTCAAAAGTACATCAAACAAATTATACACCATGACCAAGTGGCTTTCATCACTGGTATACAAAGATGTTTCAACATAAGAAAATCAGTGTAATATACCACATTAAGAGAAGGAAAGAACAAAATCACCTGGTCATCTCTATAGATGCAGAAAAAGCATTTGACAAAATACAGCACACTTTCCCAATAAAAACAGTTCAAAAGATAGGAACAGAAGAAAACAGGAATCTCTCTCAACATGATAAAGGTTATATATGAAAAACCCACAATTAACATCATATTCAATGGGGAAATCCTAAACGCTTTCCCTTTAAGGTCTGGAACAAGACAATGATGTCCACTGTCACTACTCTTATTTAACATTGTGTTTTAAGCACTCGTTCATGCACTTAGGCAAGAAAAAGATAGAAAAGACATCCAACTTAGAAAGGAAGAAATAAAATTTCATTATTTGCAGATTACATGATCCTATGCATAGAAAACCCTGAGAAATCTACAACAAAGCTTCTAGAACTGATAAATGAGTTCAGTAAAGTGGCAGGATGGAAGATCAACACTCAAAAATCAGTAGCATTTCTGTACACTATTAATGATCAATCTGAGGAAGAAATCAAGAAAAAAATCCCATATACAATAGCAACTAAAAGAATGAAATATTTAGAAATAATCTTAACTAAAGGAGTAAGGACTATACACAGAAAACTAAAGAACATTGTTAAAAGATTTCAGAGAAGACCTAAATAAATGGAAGAATATTTCATGTTCATGGATTGGAACACTAAACATCATTAAGATGTCTGTCCACCCAAACTGATTTACAGATTTTTTTTTCTGATTTACAGATTTAATGCAATACCAATAAAATTTACAACAGCATTTTTTAGTGAATTGTAAAAGCTAATTATGAAATTTATTTGGAAGGGCAAAGGGCCCTGTGTAGGCAAAAACACTTTGAAAAAGAAAAACAAAATTGGAAGAATCACACTCTCTGGCTTTAAAGCATACTACAAAGCTACAGTGATCAAAACTGCATGGTATTGCCAAAAGGGTGGACATATTGACTAATAGAACTGAATTCAAATTTTTTATAGATCCTTGTATATAATTTCAACTATTTTTTGACAAAGCCACCTAGCCCACTTAACTGGGACAGAATGGCCTCTTCAATAAATGTTGCTCAGTAATTGGATATCCATATCTAAAAGAATGAAGGAGGATCACCATCTCATACCCTATATAAAAATTCACTCAAGATGGATCAAAGACCTAAATATAAGAGCCAAGAGTGTAAAGTTCCTAGAAGAGAATGTAAGGAAGCATCTATGAAATCTTGTAGTAGGAAATGGTTTCATAAACTTTACACCCAAAGCACAAGCTATGCAAGATAAAATAGTTTAATGGGACCTCCTCAAAATTAAAAACTTTTGCACTTCAAAGGAGTTTGTCAAGAAAATCAAAGGGCAGCCTACTCAATGCTGGAAAATATTTGGTAACCATCTATCTGATAAGGGCCTGATATCCAGCATACATAAAGAAATCCTATGTCTCAAAAAGAAAAAGAGAAACAGCACATTTAAAAAGGGAGCAAGAAAATAAAGAAAAAAGAAAACAAAAAGAAAAAAACAAAAAGAAAAAATGTGTTGGGGAGGGCAAGAGATTTCAATAGACAGTTCTCCAAAGAAAAAATACAAATTGCTAAAAAGTTCATGAACTGTGCTCAACATCACTAACTATTAGGTAAATGCAAATCAAAACAACAATGAGATATCACCTTACACCTCTTAGATTGGTGGCTATTTAAAGACAGAGGACTACAAGTGTTGGAGATTATGTGGCACAAAGGAACACTCATCAACTGTGCATGGGAATGTAGATTGGTGCAGTCATTGTGGAGGACACTTTAGTTGTCTTCAGGAAGCTAACTATGGAACTGATATATGATCCAGCAATCTCACTTCTGGTTATATACCCAGAAGAATTGAAAGCAGGGACAGAAACAGATATATGCACACCAATGTTCATAGCAGCATTATTCACTATTGTCAGAAGTTGGAAGCAACCCAAGTGCCCATCAACACGTGAATGGATAAGCAAATTGTGGTATATACATACAATTGAATATTACTCAGCTTTAAGAAGGAATGCAGTTATTAACACATAGACAACAAGGATCAATCATGAAGACATGTTGAGTGAATGAGAAATATTACATGACCTCATTGATATGACTTAAGCAAAATGAGCAGACTCACTGAGCTGAAGTGTGGAAGACAGGTTATTAGGAGATATAAAGGGAATAGAGAATGGTGATACAATGCCTAATATAGGCAAAATCTATGATAAGGTGGAAGGCAGTTGCTTTGCAATGGTTGGGGATGATAGTGATGAAGTAATGTGATTTGGTTCTAGAGTGCAGGAGCATGAAAGGGAGCAGGGTATGGGTTTGGGTTGGGCTATCAATGGAAGTGGTGAGAGGGTTGGAGGAAGGAACAGTGAACTTGGTTTATTTGCAGGTCTGTGGTTAAAACTACAATGGTGGCAATGGTATTTGGCAAGTATGGCAGGGGAGGATTACTAGTTTAGGGCATCAGGAGTATGGTATATGCAGGAAAGGGCACATGAGGGCATGTCTTTATGGAATATGAAAGTGTGCATTTAGTTATAATTTGTTATCTCAATGGGTGGAGATACACACAAAAAACAAGAAAATATTAAACTCCCATCCTGGAGTGTCCTGCTAAGTTCTCAATTAGAGGGTCAAGAATCTTTTGAAAATATAGGTAGTGCCTAATAAAAGAAAAAAGAAAATATATCAAGCCCTCAGTGTTATTGCATGTAACTATGAACCTTATTCATCAAAAATTGAAACTTCTTGGTTACCATATGTCCTGATGGGAGAGAATAATAGAATAGATTTAACATAGGGCATTTTTTGGGCATTGGAATTATTCTGCATGATCTTTCAATGATGGATATAGGTCTTTTTAAAATTTTTCAAAATGTATAAAAGTGTACATGCAAAATGTTAAACCATAATGAAAACCATTGACCATGGTTAGTTACAATGCTCCAATATTTGTATGTCAATTGTAACAAAGATACCATACACATGTAAAATATTAAGAGGAGTGAAAGTGGAAGGGGTTGGGGCATACAGGAATACACTATATTTTCTATGTGACTTTTCTGAATCCTAAATCTTCTTTGAAGATAAAGCAAAAAAAAAATAAAAATAAAAATAAGACACTGGAGGAACACATGGAAGAAATCATTACTGTAAATAAAAGAGCAAATCTTTCAGTCATCAACTACACAATGAAAAAAATGTTAATTTATCTTTTTTATTTTTTACTTTTCATTTTTACTATTATTTTATTTTCTTATTTTCATTTGTTTATTTTTGGCTTTGTTTTTGGGGAGGTATTGGATCACAGAACGGTTGTAACAGTGACAGGGAAGGTTCAATGGTTTGGGTGTCAGTGATGGGGGCATGTATGGGGAGGGGTGAACCTGGGCATGCCTCTATGGCAAATGAATTTGTTCTAGTGATCATGGTGCATTGAAAAGAATATTGAATTCCCATCCTGGGAAATCCTGGTGTATATTATAATAGAGTAGCAAGAATCCACCAAGTACATGGGCAGTGCCTAAGGAAGGAGAACAGACCATTATGCCAGGCCCTTGATATTGATGGTTGTACTTAGAAACCCCTACTTTTGAAATTGAAACTAAGCCTAGTATTATACATGGCCTAAGAATTACTTCCTGAAATCCCCCTTGTTGCTCAAATGTGGTGTTTCTGTAAGCCAAACTCAGCATATAAATACATTACTTTCCCTGTGACATGGCACATGGCTCCCGTGGATGAACCTCCCTAGCACTGAGGGATTATTACCAAGCTCCATCTAGCAATGAATCTGGAAAAGACTTTGACAGAAAGTGAGGAATATCAAATACAAATGAGTTTTTATGGCTAAATTCAAAATGTGTTGGGAAGGTATTCCAGCAGTTATGATAATATGCACGTCCAGCAGGATCTCATTGAGAGCCACAGTAAACTGCCTGAAACAGTGGATCTCCTGAGGGATCTAGAGACATCTAGACACTAAAGGCAGTGCAGACAATCTCAAGTATTCAGCACCCTGTCAGTGGGCTTTACTTTGGAATATATGTTCCCCAATTTAACAGAGTTAGAAGCATTTATAATTTCTTTACATATGGCTCTTCTGACACTTCAATTTGAGTGTATAATTAGGACTACACTTGTTAAATATATGTCCAAGAGAATTAAATCTTCAGTCTCTTTATATGGCCATTGAGCCCTGAGTCCCAGGAAAGTTACAACACCTACTCTCCAATTCATCAGACCAACCCAGGACAACTAACAAAAGGATGCTGATGGACAACGCCCATGCCAGGAAGCAAGGAGTGTGTGCAACTTCAAGGAATACAGTTCCATCCACCTGCCCCATAGAATCTAAGTCCCTTCTCAATCAGAGGCAGGGTCAGCACCCCATAATTCTCAAGATTGAGTAATGAACACACATCCAGGGAGAAAGCAGCTGTGGGCTAATGTAGGGAAGAACTTTTTTCATTGATATAAAGGCAATGGTTGCCTGACATTCTGATAGGAGGGAGACAGAGAATAGATACAACATGTGGGCATTTTCGGGACATTGGAATTGTCCTGCATGACTTTGCAATGATGGATATATGCCCTTATATATTTTGTAAAAATCTATAGAATTGTGCGGGGCAAAGGATAAACTATAAATTAAACTATAATCCTTGGTTAGTACAATGCTTCAATATGTGTTTATCAATTGTAAGAAATGTACCACAAAAAAGAAATATGTTGTTAATACAGGAAGTGTGGGAGGGTGAGGGGGTGGAGTACATGGGAGTTCCCTTTATTTTTGATGC
>JAQZBX010066459.1:0-16112 GCA_029593785.1 Cabassous unicinctus
AATAAATAAATCTTTAAAAAAAAAAAAAAGTGATAGAATTAGGTAGTGGGACTATTAGCTGAGCCTCAACTAGAATTCAAGCTCTCTGGGTGGGTCTGTTGGGCAGGTTGGTCTAGAGGCCTATAGGTGTCTATTGTTATTAATTGATTTGTTGGGGAGGAGGTAGAAGGACAGAGATCATGACTTCTGAAAAAGTAGAGGGCTGATTGGTGCCTTTTTTCCAGACCAGTCCAGGATGTCTAAGCTCTAGAGGGGGAGATGTGGGCAGAATCTCAAGGAAAAATGGGGCTTCTTGGGATTCAATCTTCTAATTCATAATGAAATATTCTTCATTGGAAAGTATGACAAAGTGGGGATACAAGTCAATGAAATTTAAGTTCTTATTCTTAATGTAATAACATTAAAAAGCTTAAATACACTCAGTTACAGTGGTAAGAAGCAGTGATTCCACAGTGCATCTGGAAAAACAAATTTTATTTTAATAATAGTTCATTTGTATGAGTTGACCCTTAATAAAGTCATATTAATAGGTTTCTGTGTATGTAGAGGAATAACAGGGGTACACAAAAGCAGATGAAAATAAACAGGAATTCAAGTGTACTTGCTATACTTGTGGCTTACTTCTGCCTAGGCTAACATTTCCCAGAACGTGTTTTATAGAACACCAATGTTTCCAGTCAAAAATATGTTTGCTGTATGCATTTTCTTCACAGATATGCATGATGTCATCTAAAGGAACTGTGGTGGAAGGACTTCAAGTTGCCGTCTGATATCCATGCCCTTGTGTAACCTCTCCTTGAGTGTGGGCTGGTCCTATGTCTTCTAACCAATAAAATATGACAAAGGTTATGGAATGTGATCCCATGATTATGCTACATTATGTAACACTCCACCTTCTTAGCAGATTCACTCTAGAGACTACCCCCTGCAGTCTTGATGAAGTGTCCATGTTGGGAAAGTCCATGAGGCAAGGAACTACAGGCAGCTTCTAGGAACTGCAGTTGACCTCTAGAAGCTCAGGGCATCCTCCACTCAGGAGCCAGCAAGAATCTGGGGCTCTCAGTCCTACAACTTTAAGGAGTAGAATTCTTTGGATTTTTCTCCAGTCATCTCTCCACATGAGAATGCAGTCTCATTGACTGCTTGAGTACTGCCTTGTGAGACCCAAAGCAGAAGACCCAGTCAAGCTGTGCCCACACTCCTGAGCCACAGAAACTGTGCAATAATAAAGCCATGTTGTCTTAAATAGATAAGTTTATATTAATTAGTTACATAGCAATAGAAAACAAATACAGGAACTAAGCAGTTCTGCAGCAGATGGCTAACTAAGCATTTCCCAGTTATTTGGAAGCAGTAAAATACTTTTGGCTAAGTTTACAATTGTATATTTAGTGCCTAGTGCTGTGCTTAGAACACACTGGCACAAATATTTGAATGAATAGATGACTGCATGCATGCATGCATAAATGAATCAGTATACTCTGGCTATGCTTTAGGTCCCCGGTAAGGATGCTCATGGGTATAAATCACTCCTCCCAGGAAATTTCTACTTTTCCCAGAGTTTCAATTACACCCTATAATCTGGTAACTCCCTAACCTACACCGCTGGTCCAGTCCTCTCTCTTGGATCCCTATCTCTATCTATCTCTATCTCTATCTCATCTCTATCTCTGTCTCTATATGTAGATAGACAGATAGATTTCCAACTGCCAGTACTGGAAATCTCCACTTGAATATCTCACAGGACAACACCTAACACACAGCAAAAACCTGAGGAACATCTTAGACTCCCTCATATACCTCCTGTATTCATTTGTTCACCAAGTCATACTGGCTGCAATCTCATGCAGCCTCGTTATCTGCCTTCTCTATGTCTGAGCCTGAGCAACTTAATGGAGAAAATATAACTGAGTTAAGAAATAGCAAATGGTTATGATTACCGAATCATTGTATAGATACCTTTTTACTTTCTAGTATATTTTAGAATAGTCAAAATAAATACCCGAAATTACTGAATGTGCTAAACTAGAATCCAAAAACCTTGATCTCTGATAATGATTGTAAAACTATATACCCTTTATCTTGTGATTATAAAGACCTTGTAACTAAACTTGCCTATAAACTCCTTATCCTGTTTTTCAACTTTGGAGTCTTATGATAACTAGGCAACTCTTAATGTTTATTAATGAAGGAAACTGAGCCAGCCCACCCCAATTACTTATTGGCATAAACGGCTAAACCTGTATACTATAAAACTATGACGATTACTGCAGTTCAGATAGGTAGATTTTGGGCTCTTAGGCCACTGATCTACTTTGCTATGGGCAAGCAAATAAACTCTTTCTCTTCGGAAACCCCTGTGTCTAAGTATTGGTTAATAAAGTGCATTGTGCAGAAGAGCCTACGTTTTGCTTGGTATAAAAAATGCAGTCTTGCTATCTGGTCTTTCTTAAAATTTTTACTCTGTCTCATTTATATGGGCTTCAGGGGTCATCCTCAGACATGTGCAGTGTCTGTACATAGACTTAGGAGATCCTTTCCTTTTGCTCTCTCCTCTCCTGGACTCCCCCTAGCACTTCAGAGGATCCTTTCCCAGGTTCCCCTGGCCAGAGAGAAGGTGGTCTTACCTTCAGGGTTTTAGCCTCCCAGGCTGTGGTTGGCCTCCAGGGCAAAGTTGGAAACAATTGAGGAAATCCCTCCGTGTTTACCTCTTCTCCAAATTCAGACTCCCCTCTCCAATCCGCCTGCTTTGTTCACTTATCAGAATCACTAGATAGTGTTTTGCTTTTTGGATATTTTGTTCAGAGTTTATACTTATCCATGACAGGGTTGATCTGTGATAGCTTACATCATTATGCTGGAAGCAGAACTGAAAGATTTTTTAAAAATTAACTTTTTATGTTTAGATTTGTATTATTTCTTCTTTGTCATTCATTTCTAGTTTTATTGCATTTTCTTTAAAGTATGTGGTCTACATAGTATATACTTTGGGGAATTTGTTGAGATATACTTAATGCTTTCTAAGACATCAATTTCATAAATTGATGACTTAAAAGAAAGTGTACTCTATGCAACATATATTAAGATTCTATTATAGACATACTCAATATCCTTACTTATATTTTGTCTACTTAGCTGTCAAAGACTGATAAAATTAAATATAAGTAATCCACTATTATTATGTTTCTGATTCTCTTTGTATTTCTGAAGGTTTTTGCTTTACCTATTTTGTACAATATTTTTAGGAACATAACAGATCATGACATCTGTATTTCATTGTAAATTGAACTCTCTGTTAATATAAAGTTATCATCTTTAATTTTCTTTGATATTATATTGTGAACTTTACTTTCTTTATTTTCTGTTTGCATTTATTTGTTATACCTAGAACTTAACTTCTTTTTTGAATTTTTAAATTTTTATTTATTTAGTTTTTAAGCAACTCTCTAGTTAAGTATATTAGGTTCACTCTCCGTGCTGCAATCAATTTAACGTGTCTTTTATTTAATAAATCAGTGCTTTTTTATAAGAAGAGTTATTAGATCATTTGCTTGGTATTATAATTTATTTCATTATGTTTTTTGTTTTCTTTTTTAACTTTTTAAAAATGGCTAATTTCATGTTCCACTTTAAAATTTAGAATATAATTCCAAATTTAAATAACATCTTTACATCTATATTTTTAAACTTATATACTTTATAAATTGCAGCAGTATCTAATGACTCTCTTCCTTAATGACACCTGAGGAAATTAGGAACTTTAACTTCCCTATTTTTCTTCTCCTTCCTCATGTGGAGTCTGTCAGCCTATACTCTAGGGTTTTGTTCTCCAAATATTGTTATAATATACCGCTTAATAAAAGTATATATTATTTTATATAAAAATTTATAACCATAACCATGGAGCCTCAATTTTGTGTTTAAATATATCCATAGCTAAAATTTTATGAGGTTTACATTTTGATTGATTTTTCATTGCACTAAGTTGGACATTCAAGTAGATACATCAGGAAGGAAATATGGATTATATATTCCTGAATCTTCACATAGTTGACAGTCTTCTGTTGTTTTTCCATTAAGAGGACTATATGGAATTGGAATCCTAGTATATGTAAATCTGTAAAATTATTGCACTTTCATCTAACAGCTAATTTTCCTGAGAATTTAAAGCTAGACTAATTTTTTTTCACTTGTAGGTGAACTCCTCCTACTGTCTAGATACTTGAAGGATTTTTTAAAATTTTAGAGTCCAATAAATTCACTAAGATGCTTCTGAGTGTTGATTGATCTTTAACGTTTTTTTGTTATATGACAAACCCTATTAATCTATAGTTTCAGGTCCTCATTCAATTCAGGAATAGTCTATTCAATTTTATCTTTGAATGTTTTTCTGTTAAATTTTTTTCTTGTTCCATATTCAAGCATGACTATTATCTCAATGGTGAATTTCTACAATTTTGATTATTATTTATTCAACCAAATTCTCTGAATTGCATAATATTCTCAAGGTATCTCATTCAGAGGCATTTATATCTCTTTTCTGTTTTCAATGCATTTTTAAGATCATCAATGCCATTTTCCCCCTTAATTTATTTCATGTTAACTTCCCTTTCATTCCAGCCTATTTTCTTATCATCTTGTCATCTCCTATATCATAGAGCCAATATTTTCTTTAATTTTCTTTAAGAAAGTGAAGTTTTCCAATCTTTCTTCTGTTATATGGGAAAAATAGTCCTTAAACATATGTTTTTTTATCAATAATACATCGCCTATAATACTATGCTTGCTTTCCTTTATGATCATGCTTACTGCGTACACACCTTTTACGCATCTTTAAATCTGATTATTTTTACCTGGATCAGTCATTCTTTCTTAAAGAATGAAAATGGACACACAGCTGCCTTATTTCTTGTGTCCACCTGAATTCACCTGTGAGAATTTTAAAATATTATTTATTTGTTTTTAATTATGGTAAAATGATACATAGCATACAAATCATTCTAACCTTTTAAATGGACAATTCTTTAAAATTAAGTACATTGACAGTACTGTGTAACTTTCATAACTCTTCCAGACTATTTTTCTCATCCCAAACCAAAATTTATACTCATTTAGCAATTACTCCTCATTCCCTCCTTCCCAAACCCTTGATAACCACTATTTTGCTGTCTCTATAAATTTGCTTACCATTTTATCCACTTCTTCTTTACTTTTCTCTACATTTAGTTATTTTCTTAGTAGTTGCCTCTGTAATTACAATTCAGTAACAAACTCTCTACCCCTATATAGTTTTGTCCCTACCCCATTATATTGTTATTGGCTCAGATTACATTTTTATACATTTTATGCCCATCAACATAGATTTAAAATGTTATTTTACACATTTGCCTGTTAAATAATATGCGGGAGAGCGGTTACAAACCCAAAGTACAATAATACAGGATTTTGTATTTACCCATTTACTTACCTTTACCAATGTTCTTTATTTCTCTTATGGCTTTGAGCTACAATCTAATGTCCTTTTATTTCAGCTTGAAGAAATGAAGTTAGCATTTCTTGTAGGGCAGGTTATCTGGTAATGAAATCTTTCAGCTTTGTTTATCTGTAAATGTCTTAATTTCTCCTTTATTTTTGAAAGATAACTTTGCTGGATATAGAATTCTGGATTGGCAGTTTTTTTCTTTAAGGAATTTAAATATGCCATCCCAGTGTATTCTGGCCTCCATGGTTTCTGAAGAGAAATCTGCTGTTAATCTTATATGGAATCTCCTGTAGGTGATAAGTAACTTCTCTCTTGCTGCTTTCCAATTCCTCTCAATCTTTGGACTTTTACAATATCACTTTTATGTGTCTTGGTCTAGATTTCTGAGAGTCTATCCTTCTTGGAGTTTGTTGAGTATTTTGGATGTGTATTTGTATCTTTCATTAGATTGGGGAAATTTGGGGCCATTGTTTCTTCAAATACTATTTCTGCATGCGCGCGCTCTCTCTCTCTCTCTCTGTTTCTCTCATCCTTTGGGGACTCCAATGATGCATATTTGGTATGCTTGGTGGTGTCCCACAGGTTCCTCAGGCCCTGTTCATTTTTCTTCATCAATTTTTCATTCTGCTCCTCACAATGTATAATTTCAATTGTCTTGTCTTCAAGTTCACTGTTCCTGCTTCTGCCTGTTCAATTCTGGTGTTGAATTCTGTCTCATGAGTTTTCATTCCAATTACTGTATTTTGAAGCTCCAAAAATATCTGTTTGATTCCTTTTTATAATTTCCATCTCTTTTTTTTCAGACAATGTTGTCTTAATTTCCTTTAATTCTTTGTATATGGATTTCTTTAGCTCATTAAACATATTTAAAACAGTTGATTTTAAATCTTTGACTAAAATAGTACGAAGGCATGAGCTTCTTCAGGAATGGTTTCTGACTAATTCTTTTTTCTTCCTGTGAATGGGCCATACTCTCCTGTTTCTTTGGGTATTTTGTAACTTGTTTTTGTGAACTGGATATTCTGAGTATTGTATTGTTGTAACTGGGGAAATCTAGTTCTCCCACTCCTCTGGGATTGCTAAGGTTTGTTGTTGTAATCGAGAGCTTGTGCCTTCAATTTTTGTGATGTTACCAAACTATTTTTACTCCTTAACAGGGCATGGAAAGAGGAAAGTGGAAAAAATAGATGCTGTCTCTTTAAGACTCCTCTCCTGCTTTTACCTGAAGGAGGGAGGGTTTGGAACAATGATTTCCCTCAGAGCTGGTCCTCCAAAGATATAAAGTAGCTGATCAAAAGCACATGCCCCTGGGTTTTAGAGGACTAGGTACTTATAGCCTACCCTGGCATTAATATGATGCACCAGGAGCCTGGGATGCCATCCTCACTGCTGCCTGCCAATGCTGGGGAATGGAGGATGATAGCCACTGCTTGGAGGGAAATTCATCAATATTTACTACAATTTACCCGCCTCTTCCTCCAGCTCTTCCCTGGATGCTGCACAGTGTTCCACTGGACTCCAGAAAATTTCAAAATATTTGATTTGAATAGTCCCTGCTAGTTCAATAATTGTTTTGGTGGAGGGGCTGATTCCTGGAGCTTCCTTATCTGCTATCTTCCCACAATCTTCCAGTCTCTTGTCAGGATTTGACTGGAGCATGAATGTAGATGCTTGTGTCATTTCAGGCATTCAGGCACTTGTGGAGAGAGGGAATAGAGTGAGGCTTATGGGCAGCCACAGTCAGGATGCTTTAACTCTGTGAGCTTTCATCCTAATACCTTCAGGATGTCAGGAACAAACCCTGTTCTGTTAGGGAGTTCATTGGGATTCATTTGGGCCTCATGTTAATCTCTCTGGGAAGAAACTGGATTAAGGGGCATCCCCTGGGTTTGAGGGCTCTTTGCTTGATGTGGCTGCCTAATCTCTTTTCTTTGCCATGTTTGAGTCTAAACCATAGCAATGACCCTCAGCTGAAACAACAGCCAGTCTTTATATATTTGTATGATGCCCCATTTGAAATTTTTTCTTCTGAAAAACTATAAGGATAAATAAGCATATAACAGCTTTCAACTGTTAAAGGCTACTTTTAAATTCTAACTTATCATTATTTTCTAGAGATGCCAGTTAAATCACATTTTACTAAATTCAAAAGGAATTCTTAGAAAATATTTGGAAAATTTTGAGGTGAATAAAGAAATAATTTGATAAATTTGATAGTTCTTCAAGGAATTAAGACAAGGATATTTATTTAACCTAAAAAGCATCTTAAAAATTTCTCAAGACTCTCCAGTTAAAAATGCTTTCTGACACTTTAATAACATGAAATTATTGCTGTTGGAAGCATTATCTCATTATTCCTCTCATTCCTTTGTTTGTAGATAAACCAGATATTAAAGAAATATCCATCAGCTTTGCTTATTACTCAAGAAGAAAATAACATCAGAATAATCTGCTTTTTTTAAAGTTACTGAAGAGAATTAATTTTTCTAGACATCATTAAGAAGGAAAAAGCAGCTGACTTTCTCAGAGAAATCCAAAACTGATTTTTGGATTTCTATCTATATTTCAAGCTCCACTTTTGTTTTCAGGTAATAAATCTAAATCATAGCCTAATATTGAACATACATATATCTTCAAGTCTCAGGAAATAAACTAATAATTTAAGTAAGAAAATTTTGTCCAATGAGAAGGAAAACCATTTTTTAAAGGAAATGATGTTGAGGTAGAGGTACCATATATGCAATTCTCTGATTTGAATAGCATTGCCATTGAAAACAATACCCAACAATAATGACCTTTTTACCTTAGAATCATTCTAGCTCTTCTACATTACTACTGGAAGTTTGAAGACATTACAAAAGAGTAAATTTTAATAGTCAATCAATAAACCAATTTTCAAGGTGACTATTGCAAAAGTAACATTATATAGTAAATTAGAAAGCAAATTTTAGTTCATCTTACTTGCCCAGGACAACTAACAAAATGATGATAATGGACAACTCCCACCCCCCCCGAAAAACAGAGTATCTACAACTGCAAGCAAAACATTTGCTTCCATCTGCCCCATAAGATCTAAGCTCCCTCCTAATCTGAAGCAGAGTGAGCAACATCATACCAAAAGCCTCAAAACTGAGGAATGAATAAATATAAGTGGGGAATGCAACTATGGACCAAAGAAGACAATAGTATTGTAGTAACGGAAGAACTTGCAACATTGATATAAAGATAGTGGGTTATCAGAGGTTCTAAGGGGAGGAAGAGGGAAGAATAGGTGGAACACAGGGCATTTTTAGGACATTGGAATTGTTCTGCATGATATTGCAATGGCAGATACAGGCTTTCATACATTTTGTCAAAACCTATAAAATTGTACTGTGCAAAGTATAAACCATAATATAAACTGTAGACCTTGGCTAGTAGCAATGCTCCAATATTGGTTCAGCAATTGTAAGAAAATACCACCTTAATGTAAGATGTTATCAATAGGGGAAAATATTGGAGTGGGAGAGGATAAGTTATATGGGAATCCCCTATACTTTTGATGTAACTTTTCTGAAATCTAAAACTTCTCTAAAAATAAAGTGTACTAAAAACTAAAAAAATAAAAGTAAATTGTAATAGTCAACTCAACAAACCAATTTTCAAGGTGAATCTGCTGCAAAAGTAATATTATATAATAAATTAGAAAGCAAACATTAGCATATCTACTACTTTGGTGCCTTTGTTCCGCTCCTCTTCTCCATCAAGGCAGACAATCAAATTTATTGAAACTATTTAAGCTTCCCTCCCGGTGAGAGGAATTTGGTAACTCTCTGGACAGCTCTATATTTCAAAGAAAGCATGAAGTCATGAAGGCAGCCAATGATCACTTTTCCATTGATTTTTAAGACAATTTTCAAATGATCAAAAGTGATAATCCATATTATGTACTTTGCAGGGCACTAGCAAAGAGTGTGTATTCAATAAATCAGTAAGCCACATGTGTCATTATGTATTATGACGATCATTATCATCATCACATTCCTGTCTCTTGCTAGATAAACATTTCTAAATATGTGGAAGACTATGAAAACCTGCATTAGTTAGATTCTTTGAAACTCTTTGATTACTGCCAATTAACACTTTTTTAACTTTGAAAAAATTTAGCTTCTCTCTTACTGTTTCATTTTTTTTAAATTTCTACTTATTCCTGACCTTCTCTCTGCCCTCCCTCATTCATCTTCTCTCCTGCTCCCTCTTCTCATCTCCTTCTAAAGTAATGCACTTATCTTTAAACTGATTTTAAAGTGGAAATCATATGATTATTATTTTTCTCTATTCACACTCTGAATTTTTTATATTTGAAGCAGTTGGCACAGAAAGAGAAAGTGCATTTAGTGACTCTCTTTCCTCTGGCTATCCCTTAAAATTTAGAATTTCCCAGTTTTCTGATTTCAAGTTTTTCTTCTCATGATTTATCAAGTGTCACAAACTCAGGGCTACAGGTTCAGGTACGCAAACTACTGAGTGGAGCTGACCAAGGGCCCTCTCTAGCTGCATGGGCAGCTGCTGTTAACTCCATTAATGGCTGCTCAGAGGAAATGTGGGCCTAATTTTGCCAGATTGTCCAATTTTTCAAGAAAAAGTGAAGTTATACAAATATTTTTGGTGAAATCTTCATATTTTAAATGTGAATAACCAATTAAAAATTTATAAAACATTGAGCAGTGCACTAGAAATATGTAAATATTGGACTATGCTTGTGACAGAGATATTCAGCTGTCCACTGAAGTAACTATTTCCCATTCTATTGGGTACAGTTGTTGCTGTAGAGTGGCTGCCCTTCTGGGGATTAAATTTCTTTGCAGATGGTGAAGCTGAATGATGGAATATGGAATGGTGGGTATGGGTATGGAAGTGATGGGCCATGTTTTCTTTCCTCTCTGGGTGACTGGAATGGAAGCAAGAACCAGGGTGTCATCACTCTGGAATCTTGTATGACTAATGGATATGGAGTACGGTGCCAACCAGTTCACTCACCCAGGACTATGTCAGCAAGAAATTCACTATCTTGTTTAAGATAGTTTTACATTTCTGGGTCTATACTTTCTGGGGTTAATTGTTAACCTAACCTAACTAAGACAGTAGGTGGGGATTTTGAAAGATGAGCTCATGTATTTTCAAGCTCATTAGGAGCACTTTCTTAGATGCAAGGAGTTACCTAAGCTGGTGTAAGAGATTTTTTTCGATCCTTTCACTGAACAGATGAAATAATTTCTGCACTACCAGTCAGTAAGTATTAAGCATGAAAGGCATGACACTGGTTTTGTTGGCTTATTTTAATATTTTTTGTTTTACTTTTCTTTCACTGCTTGCTACTCTCTTTGACAGAATGTTCTAATTTTCTATAGATTTCTTTGAGTATGTGATTTTATTTTTACTGTTTTCTACTGAGAGCTTTTATATGAATGTAAAATTTGATATAACTGTAAATTTTATATTAACTTAGTTCCCGTTGCACTCTAAAAGTTTATTTTCATTTTTTATCACAACATCTCCAGAGGTAAGTATCTTATTAGCATTGTACAGATGAGGAAGCTGAGGCACAGAGAGCTTAAGGGACTTGATCTTGGCAAAGCTGAGACATGAAGCCAGGCAACTGGATGGCATAGTCCATGCTCGTAGCCACTGAACTGTATTCCCACTTTACCAGAACTTGTTTGGCTTTTTGTTGTTAATCTCTTTCAGGATTTCTTAAAATTTTATTTTAGTTGACTCTTTTACACCATACTAATATAAATATTCTTTGCATTATAATAGAGAGGAGGAAAGGTGGACATCAAAGGAACCACAAAGAGGAAAATCCTCAAGCAAATTTGGATATTGTTTCCTCCAATTAGCAAGTATGGAGGCTAAATGTCTTCTGGAGTGTGGGTGGGTGGAAGGGGAAGAAACAGATGGGGTAGGAAAACAACACAGCAGATGAGGAGGCATAAGTAGAGTCTTCCATCCTTCCATCTCTACTATTATTTGTCCCCATATCCTCAGTATGGATGGGGCAAAGGTCAACAAACAGGAGATGTCTGGAAACCCTGCTGCAATCCTGATACCTCCAACTAGGCAAAGAACTCAGAATTGCCCCTTTAAGCTAGAAGAGACAACTGCCACCAGGGGACACCAAACCATAAGCAGAAAATGAACAGATTTGGATGGAATTCCCTAGAGGCTAGTTGAGCTCACTTGTCATTTCATTAACCTTGAAAAAAATACATTCTTTTATGTGGTATAATTGTGTTGTATCCTTCGTATTGCCTTTGGCAGGAGTTTAAAGTACTTTCCAATACATTACCTCATTTGATACAATAACTCTAAGAAGTGGGCAAGGCTGGTTTATGATTGCTCTTTTGGATGAGGAAATCGAGGCAGAGAGATTAAAAGTGATATTGATTAATATAGCACGAGTAATAGTGATGGCTAATTTTCCAAAAATTTAAGAAATAATTTTTAAATCGAGTTGTTTTTGTTTTTATTTTGTAATTGTTGTGCTATAAAAGTCCTCATAGCATTACATTTTAACTCTGGTAAATGGTTTCCATGGCAGCCAATGCAATACAGCTCAAATACGTTGTTCTCTTGCCATCTAAAGTCCAACTGACAAGGTGCCGAGAGTTTAGAACAGTTGCTAGTTATGTGCCCTTTACAATGTGTACCTCAAATAGCAGCTGTCTGAATCAAGCTATTGGCATCATGATAACACTATGTCATCAGCTCAGAGGAGGAAGCTTGTCTTACTGTTTGGTACATATAAAAGGCACCCATAGACCCAATTTATCAGACAGTTATTTCATATTTAAAATATGCATTTTAAAGAAGCAAGCTGAAGAAGGACTTACTCTAGTTTTGTACTAATTAGAATTTAGCTTTTTAAACTCACTTTAATTCTATTACAATTAGATATAATAAATAATTATTAATAACCTGGGATCCATACTACAATTTAAAAACTAGGCTTATAATTCAAATCTATCAATAAATTCAAAGGTTGTCATGCTATTAATGAAATCTACCAAAAAAAAAGCCCTTATGCTGGCTTTTACCATTTTATCTCTTAAAGGAGTAAAATTAATATTTGGCACTGATTAGAAGATGAATAATTATGCCTAAAATTTGTATCTGTACCATAGGGAGATACCAGATTGCATTATTTAATTATGTAATAGAGAGTGGAAGAAGCTGGAAAAGAATTCAAAGGAGATATTTAACTTCTTAACAGTCTCATTAATTTGAGCAATATAAATGCATTTGTTTATAAGATTGGATTCTGAAATTGTCGAAGGACTCTAAATTGGAAGAAATTAGTCTAATAAAGAGATTTGCACTTCAAAAATTAGTATAGAAGTCAAAAAATTGGCAAATATATTCCCAAATCCATATTAATTATTAACTTAGAGGACTGAATCCATGAGGTTTTAGACATGAAAACTCATTTTATCAAATCTGTGGCTTGTTTATTTACAGGAGAAGCCTTTCCCCTATGAATGGGGCACTCATGGAAAAAAGGAGATGTTGCAACACATTAACTGTGGCAATTTGAAGCTGGATGGACCTCAGAAGATCATGTCCTTAGAGCTAATCCATTCCTGTGCGTGTAAATCTATTGTAGATGGGACTATTTGGTTAGATTCAGTTACAGGACCTTCCTTTCGATTAGATCACTTCAGTATGGCATCCTGGGTCTTAATCCTTCTGCTGGAAACTTTTATAAATGGCAAAGACGGGCAGAGCCACCATTATTCTCTACCATGTCCCTGATCACCCACAGCTGACAGAAAGCATCTTTAGATGATGCCGCCATGTGCCTGATCACTCACAGCTACAACTTGGTGAGACAGTATCTCTTGATGCCTTGATTTGGACAATTTCACAACCTCAGAACTGTAAGCTTTTAACCTAATAAATTTCCGTTGTAAAAGCAAACACACTGCTGGTATATCGCATTGGCAGCATTTAGCAAACTAATATGTTAACCTTCTCATTTACCATTCCAGTTAAAGTTACATTAACATGTATCTTTAATGTTAATATAAAATGTAAAATGTTAATCTTAAGAATATGGATTAACTAAAAGGAGATATCACTCAGAAAATATGAGGAACAAGAGATAAAAAGAAACACCATATTTCATTAATTCTAAGATGCACTTTTTTTCACATTTTAATGTTGCTGTATTAGGATGTATATTCTAATCAATTGTGTGCCATAGCTTAAGTGGCAGCATTTTTTCTTTCTTGATGGTACAAAAAATAATTGTTCATCTTAAAATTAGTGTTTTCAAAGATTCAATGAAATGCATTATCTGTTTTCTGCTTCCCTTTTAAAACTGAATCAATATTTCTTCCCTACGTGTATTGTCTCTGCCTCCTTTCCCTTGCTTTTAATATGTATTTTAAGAATTTCTTACTTTTTCCTAATATTTGCATGAGTATTGTATTATACATGTATATATGGCTACTTTACATATGCATATGTTATATAAATATACACTTCTTTTGTTAGGCATATTATTATGGAATATGCTGAAATTAAGGCATTTGAAGTTTCATCACTAGGAGGAAAAGACAATGGAGAGAAAAACCTCAGGATATGAGTGGGGGAAACAAATACGCTATTTAAATAGTTACATTCCATCAATTAGCAATAGCTTATTGCACAATGGTGTAGAGAGAGCCACCTTGACCCTGACTAAAACACAAACTTGAAGATTAAAAACCTTCTAGGATATCATGTTCCAAAAACTATTCAGCCATCTTATGTTCCTTCTCAGTTATATCCATATGATGCAAATAGTAATAATAATAATGCCAATTTCCCTAAAATAAACCCTTTTTGCATAAACCTTGTTTTAAAATAAAAATGGAAATATAGATTTTTCTGTACCACTGCTGTAAGCAATTATTTCTCATATATATTTATTGTTACGATCTTGATGATTTCATTTTGTCACTTGTATTTCACAATTAGATTGCAAATACTACTGGAACAGGCAGTCATAGAGAATTTTGCTGTATTCCTTCCCTGTAATTTCTCACTGCTTATGATACAACTTAAATAATGCTATTTAACTGGCTGTTAAAGAACATCTCAGCCCATTTGTAAATAATATAAAAATAAACAACCCCTCTAAAGTAGTAGTCAAACTAGTTAGATGATATTTTCTAGCTGAAGAAATAAAGTTTTCAAATTCAATTTTCACATTTCAACAGACTATTACGACTATATGTACACTTATCTTTATTTAGTCCCCCACTTAATCCCTCTCAACATTATAGTGACTTTATATTTTTAAAAATCCAGGTGTTAAGAAAGCAGTTTGTGGTTCTTCCCTTTTTTTGGAGCTTCTATTAGTTCATTTGTAGAAGAAATATAATTGTGTTGATAATAACAGTCTATACAATTCTTCAAAATGTTCTTTAATTATAATGTCCTTATTTTCACTGAGATACTATATTTTATGTGATGTAATTGCACTGTACTTTATATATTTTTTAAAATATAAATATCACCATTAGTTACTAGTAGTTGTCATAGAAACGGAATAGCTGGACAAATAGATACTGCACATACGTGTATATGTATATGTTTGTGCACACACACATATACAGATATCATTCCCATCCCTGTTGCTTTTGCCAAAATGTACTAAGCAGCACTTCACCTTCGTTGAAATCTGAAAAACTGAAATGTGGCTACTCAAAAGCTGAAATCTCTGAGCCCTGTATTTTCCATTTGATAGTGGTAAATGAGAGCCTCCTGAGCTCTCTGTTCAGATCTTCTGAGTCTTTGGGGAAATTATTAGGACTGAAATAAAAAGTTTTTAGACATGAATGATTCACATGGAAATAAACCTCTGTCTCTGAAGTTCAATGTCTCATTAATCCTTGAAAGTTTCTAAATTTTTAAGATTCAGAAGCCATAAGGAAGCTTTTACTTTCTTTTTTTTTTTTTAACAAATCAATTTTATTGGTGCATATTAATAAAACATAAATCCATCCAAAGTATACAATCAATGGTATTTGGTGTAATCACATATTTTTGTGTTCAACACAACAATCATTCTTCGAGTACTTTCATTATTCCAATAATAATAATAATAATAAACAAAAAACAGACAAAACTCATCACCTCTCAATCTCTCTATGCTTCCTGCAGCCGATGGTCAATTTAATGTAATTATGAATTCCAAAAATATAATTGGCTCATGCTTGTAAACTGGTCTGTTAATCTGGGCATGATTAAGTTATGATTAGGGCGTTGACTGGGCCAAGTCAGTAGGGCTTGAGCCCCACCCCTTGGTGGGTGGGGAATCAAATATAAAAGGCATGGCAAGAACAGAGTAGAAGAAGTTTTTGAGAAACTGTTTTGATGTTGGAAAGAAGGCCCCAGGAGAAGAGAAGCAAGCCGTTAGCCTGATCGTCTACAGCTGACCTTGTGGAGGAAACAGGAGCTAAGCCCGGAGAGAAATGCAGCCCTGGGAAGAGAGGAACCCCAGAAGCCTGAACCCCGGCAAACACTGGCAGCTCTCTTGCTCTAACACGTGGCAATGGACTGTGGTGAGAGAAGAAACTTAACGCTTTATGGCCTGGTATCTGTG
>JAQZBX010066460.1:0-16121 GCA_029593785.1 Cabassous unicinctus
TTTTACCGCTGGAGCTAGGCAATACAACTTAAAGTCCAGAAATGAGAGTCCTGCAACTTCACTTTTCCTTTTTAAGATGTTTCTGGCTCTTCAGGACCCCTAACCCTTCCAAATAAATTTGATAATCATGTTTTCCATTTATTTAAAAAATGCTGGTGGAATTTTTATTGGGATTGCATTGAATCTGTATATAATTTTTAATAGAATTGACATCTTAATGATATTTAGTCTTCCAATCCATGAGCATGGAATGTTCTTCCAATTATTTAGGTCTTTATTTTTTATTTCTTTCAACAATGAGTTGTAGTTTTCTGAACACAAGTGCTTTATATTGTTGGTTAAGTTTATTTCTGAATATTTGGGTTTTATCTGTCATATTTTATTTTCAACACTCTTTTGACACTTTCAGTTACTTTTATTGATATAATCTTCATTTCTAGACCCTCTTCCAGGCTTCTGTCTTCTGTCTTTTCTTTTCAGGCTGTAGCACACCCTTTAATATTTCCTGCAAAACAGGTCTCTTGGTTACAAACTCTCTCAGTTTCTGTTTATCTGTGAATATTCTAAACTCACCCTCATTTTTGAAAGACAATCTTGCTGGCTATAAGAATATTGGCTGGAGGTTTTTCTCTTGCAGTATCTTAAATATATCATACCACTGTCTTCTTGCCTCCATGGTTTCTGGTGAGAAATCAGCACTTAATCTTATTGGGTATCTCTTTTATGTTATGCATTGCTTTTCTCTTGCTGCTCTCAGAATTCTCTCTTTGTCTTTGGCATTTGACATTCTGATTAGTATGTGTCTTGAAGTTGATCTATTCAGATTTTTTCAGATAGGAGTACATTGTGATTCTTGGACATGGATGTCTATGTCTTTCAATAGGGTTAGGAAATTTTCTACCATTATTTCTTCAAATATTCCTTCTGCCCCTTTTCCCTTCTCTTCTCCTTCTGGGACACCCATGATGCATATGTTTGCATGTGTCTTGCTGTCGTTTACTTCCCTGAGACCTTGTTCAAGTTTTTCCAATCTTTTCTTCTTCTGTTCATTTGTTCGTTCACTTTCAGAGGCTATTTCTTAAAGCTCACCAATTCTTTCTTCTGCCTCCTCAAATCTGCTATTATATGATTCCAGTGTATTTTTAATTTCATTTATTGAAACGTTCATTCCCATAAGATCTGCTATTTTTCTATGTATGCTTTCAAATTCTTCTTTGTGCCCATCAAATGTCTTCTTAATATCCTTAATTTCTTTAGCCATCTCATTGAATTCATTAAGGAGATTTGTTTGAACATCTATGATTAATTGTCTCAACTCCTTTATGTCATCTGGAGGCTTATCCTTTTCCTTTAACTTGCTATATCTTCCTGTTTCTTGGTGTGGATTGTAATTTTTTGTTGGTGTCTTGGCATCTGGCTTACTATTTATTCTGTGTGCAGTTTTTCTCTTTAGTTCAGGGCTTCCTTCCCTTTCTCCCTTGCTGGTTGTATAGTAGGAGCCAAGCATGTAGTTGGTGCTATAAGCTGTGGAGGCTCAAGCTGCCTTCATTGCCCCAAGGACCAATGAAGCTTCTCCCAACTTTCTCCTCTGCCAGGGGTAGGGACAGAGCCACAGCTGTGTGGAATAATCCAAGTCATGCATGCCTAGACTGTAGTTGCCTAGAGAGACTGATGAAGCTTCATACCCCTTTCTCCCCTGACTAGGTCAGGGATGGAGCTGCAGGTGTGGGCAGCAAACTATGCAATGCTGGTCTAAGATGACTGCAGTTGCCCTGGTAGACTTCTGATTATTCAGTCTGTGCTAGCCAAATGTACCTGTAATTACCTGGATAGGCTGATGCAGGGCCTGCCAGCTTCCTCCTTGCTAGGGGTGGGGCTGAAGCCTAGGCTAGGGCTGCAGGCCAATCTGGGTAAAAGAAACCGGTCTCTACCATCACTGTGATTTTCAGTCAGCCTGGCTTCCCCTCATGCTGGGGGTGGAGTCAAAATGGTGGCTACCAGCCTTCTTCTGTCTTGAATAGGTTTAACCTTTAGCTGTTCTTAGGGTTATACTTTAGCCAGCCGAATTTACTAATCAGTAGCTGAAATCAGTGGCCAACTGTCTCTTCCTCCCCTGTTTTGGGAAATTGAGCTTCCAATTCCTGCCACAGAATAGCTCCTGGGGTAGCTTGTGCTGCCAAAGTAGCATGATCACTGGCCTCCATGGCATGGCCTGTAGTTTCCCAGAGAGGCTGGTGCAGCTCCGCTCACCTTCCTCCCTGCCTGAGGTGGGCCTGGGGCTTAGGTTAGAGCTGCAATCTGATCTAGATGGAAAGAAGCCTGTCCCTGCCAGCACTGTGATTTTCAGTCAGCCTTGCTTCCCCTCGTGTCAGGTGCGGAGTTAAGATGGCAGCTTCCGGCCGCTTTCTGACTTGGACAGGTTCAAACTTTAGCTGTTCTTAGGATTATACTTTAGCCCGCCGAATTTACTAATCAGTAGCTGAAGTTGGTGCCCTACTGTCTCTTCCTCCCCTGTTTTGGGAAGTGGAGCTTCCAATTCCAGCCACGGAACAGTTCCCGAGGTGACTTGTGCCTCCAGTGGAGGATGGGCACCAGCCTCCATGGCGTGGAGGGCTCTACTCAAGAATCTTCTCTGCAGATGGGCAGTCTCCTCCTTCCATTCTTTCTAGGATATTGCAGGATGCGTTTCTAATCTCCTGGAATGCCCAAACAAGTGCTCTAGATAGCTCTGGGTGATCACCAACAGCCCTGTAGCAGGAGCTGATTCTAGGAGGTCTTTGCTCTGCTGCCATCTTGCTGGTTGTCCTGTCCCATTCTTCTAATATGTTTTTATCTCACCTATCATGTCTGTCATTCCCATGAGCTCTTGCTTTTCTATTCAGGTTTTCAAATTCTCATTTGTGCTGGCTCAGTGTCTTCTTGATGTTGTTTATATCTTTAGCCATATTGTCTTTCAACTCATTAATTTGCTTTTGGAAATTTGTGTGCATCTTATTAATTAGTTGCCTCAAATCCTGTATCTCTTTTGAGGCTTTCATATATTACTTTTCTTGGACCATGTCTTCCATTTTCTTGGTATGGCTCATAATTTTTTTCTGATGTCTAGGCATTTGATTAGAGTGGTAGTTTACTCAAATGCTCAATTTTTTTCTCTTTCTTTGGGATTTAGTGGAGGAAGGCTGTGTTATTGCTGCGTTTTGATTCTTGGTCCAACCAGGATCATTAGGATTGTCCCTGTTAGTTGCTCAAAACTGGGCTCTGGCTCAAGTAATGGGTTGTAAACCCACTTCTTAGGTCCTTGGGGAGAGAGGTTATAATGGCTGGAAAAATCCTGCTTACTTATTTACTTTTAATTTTCTCATGTGTACTTCCTTGGTCTGCCAACAGATGCTGCTCTTTGGCAGCTTTCTCAGTTCAATGCCTGGTCAGAGTGTGTTTGCTGCAACACAGACTGGATCAATGTGATAGACATTCTTGCCTGGAGGCTAAGAGCCTTGTAATTCAAACTTTCTCAGAGACAGTTCTCCAGCCTTCTCTGGCAGTCCCCTCCATTTTCCTGGGTAGGAAATAATTCCACTCCCCTCTTTGTCCTCAACCACCAGTCCAGGGTAGTAGAGGGAGATTAGGAGGGTTGGATCTCTTTAGTCCCAGATCTTTTAGTCCCTTGCAGGCTCCCAAGGAAAAAAAATGGCATGGTCCCACCTGACCTGGGAGGGCTCGTCGAACACAGCAGACCAAATTTGTGGGCCAAAAGATGAGTCAGTCTTAGGCTGTGTACCTCTTTCTCCCCTTTCCTGGGTCAGTGGATCCCTTGAGCCCACTTTGTCTGTAGCTGGCTTAGAAGCCTGAGAATTCTAAAGTGTCTTTAGTGTGGGGGATGCTGCTGACAGTAGCAGCCACTGATTTCAACTCAGTTTTGCTATTATGATTCCCCTCCTTTGTTCCTCTCTCTTCTGGGTGGTGTCCAGCCTTTGCCTGGTGTCCTAAATCCTAGAAGATCTTTTTTCAGGCCATTTCAACCTGTCCCCTAGCTATTTTTCTGGGAAAGCAAAGAGTCCCGTGTCTTTCTAGTCCACCATCTTCCTGGAAGTCTGCTTCCTATTCTTTATTTCCAGCTTCAGCAGTCAGCACCTTAACATTTCCAATTTCCTTCAAATTCATGTGTTTTCAGAAAATTTGTTTCCTCCCTGTCATGAAAACATTGCTGCTGTGCTGCTGAAAAGTCATAGTGCTCATAAGCTAATAAAGTATTCGTATGATTTTGTTGAAGGAATTATTACATGGTGAAGTGGAGTGTAGCACCAAACCAAACAAATGCAGAAACAAGAGAATCATTTCTAGAACAAGGCATGTGATAATCCAGTTTCATTTTGTGCTCATCTGCTGGCCTTTGCAGTGTTTGTTCTGGTCTTGTTTATGAATTCCAAAAACAGATATTGGATTATGTTTGCAAACTGGTTTGTTCCTCTGGTCATATTAGATTATATTGGACTCAGAGGTTTCACTTTTACTTGATTAAATAATGATTAAGGCTTTGATTGGGCCATGTCAGTAGGACATTGAGTCCCTGCCCCCTTGGTGAGCAGGGACTTATAGAGAAACCACACCACAGAGAAGGGAGGTGGAGCCCCAGGAAGTAAACACACAGGAGGAGAACACAGAGGAATAGAGACAGCTACATAGACATGGCAGAGGCCCTGGGAAGAGAGAGAGCCTGATAGTCTACAGCTGACCTTTTGGAGAGAACAGAGCAGCTGAGCCCAGAGAGAAATGAGCCCTGGGAAAGAGATGAGACTTATCCCGGCCTACAGCCAATATTGGAAGAAACTGGGACCACAGAGCCTTAAGAGGAAGAGGAAGGCTGGACCCTTGCAGACATTGGCAGCCATCTTGCTCTAACATGTGGCAACAGACTTTGGTGAGGGAAGCAATTTATGCTTTATGGCCTGGTAAATGTAAGCTTTTACCCCAGATAAATATCCTTTATAAAGGCCAACAGAATTCTGGTATTTTGCATCAGTACCCCTTTGGTTGACTAGTATACTACCCATATTTAAAGGATCATACTCTTGGAAATGTTCTAGGGAGAATAAATAGGATAGGGTAAGGAATTAAAATCAGTAATATGAAAAACAATTGAAGGAACTGAGAATTTTTAGAATAGGGAAATTAAAGCTTTATGGGAGTTAGTGATTTTTTTTTTTTTTTTTTTGAATCAGAGAATTCTTGTATAATTATATATTTCCATGATTCAGATAGATTTTAGGTCAATATAAAATGATTAGGTCAGCATATTTGTGCAGGGATCCCAGGCCACATTATGACTTTCATGGGGCTTAGAAACACTGCTTTTATGTGCCACTTCCTCCATAAAAAATATTAAAAATTATATTTTATGACTACATTTATATAAAGACAAATATAATCCTGCTGAATTCATTATTACATATTCATTATTATTTTGATATTCATTTCCCCTCTGGTTTTAAAGGAAATCAAAATTAAAACATTTTTGTGGGATCCTCAAGTTTCATGGATTCTAGACACTATTCTTACTTATCCTAATAGATAAGCCAACCTGCCCTTGTAGGACCCTGAGAGTGAATGACACCATAACTTTTGTGTCTTAGGAGTCTCACTTGCTTCGCCCTAGATCAGGTGCTGTGTGTGTGTGGTGGTGGTTACAGAAGGAGTGCTAAAATTGAAGGGGTAGGGGGGCAGATGTGGCTCAAGTGGTTGGGCATCCATCTCCCATATGGTGGGACCTGGGTTCAACCCCTGGGACCTCCTGGTAAAAATAAAAGAAAAATATAGAAGACACGTGGGCTGCCAGGCCCTGTGTGTCAGTGCACTGTCAGGCCCCACCGAGCCACGCAGCAAGATAATGATGTACCAGGAGAGTAACACAAGGGAAAGCCAAGACAAGACGTGCTGAAAAACCAGGAACTAAGGTGGTGCAGGCTGTAGGATGCCTCTCTCCCACATTGGATTTCCCAGGATCAAATCCCTGTGAAGACAGAAGGAGAAGGATGAGAAGAGAGGGCAGGAAACAGACACAGGGAATGCCAAGTGAATGGACACAAAAACAGCAAAAATAGGGGGTGGGGAGTGGGGGATAAAAATGGATAAAAGTAAGTAAGTAAATAAATAAATCTTTTTAAAAAAGTAATTGAATGTATGGGAGCAGATGTGGCTCAAGTGGTTGAATGCCTGCTTCCCACATGGGTGGTCCCGGTTTGGTTCCCGGTGCCTCCTAAAGAAAAACCAAAAACAAACAACATGCAAAACAAACAAAAAAACCAACTCAGGGGAGCCGATGTGGCTCAGTGGTTGAGTGCTGGCTTCTCACGTACGAGGTGCTGGGTTGAATCCCTGGCCCTGGTACCTCAAAAAAAAAAAAAAAAAAAAAAAAAATTGAAGGGGCAAATGACATGAATATGTGTATAGTCTGAAGTTTCCTGCCTAATATGCAAATCTTTGTAGGGTTGAGGATGTTCAAACAAAAAAGAGTGGTTATATTTTATTTTTAAGCCGTAAGGGAGAATTAAGAGAAAATGCATCAAAAAGCAGGATTTTCATCAAGATGAGCCCTAAACAAATCAATTTCCAATTTATATTGAGGAAGGCCTTATAAGAGTTCAAGTTCTCTCATGTTCTGCCCTAATAACTCCTTTGTGTCTACATTTTTTGATAAGTTGTATCTTGTTTATTTATTTATTTTTTAAATTTGTTCATGTATTTTGTTTTGTTTTGATGGTGTGGTTAGGGAGGTTTGCCGATCTTTTCTGGGGTATGACAGAACAGACAAGAGCTTCCAGGACACCCCCCAAGGTGGTAAGGTGTGCCAGATCTTAGATATTCTGATTCCTTTGCACAATCCTCAGGTTTCTTTGTACCCTGAGCTGTCTAACAAGAAAATAGCAGCAGACTCCTTCAGTTAGAACTCCGTGTCCTGGGAGTCTGTGTTCCACTCTGTAGGCAGGCTTATGAAACAGAAGCTCATGAATAGAGGAGGTCATGGGGCGGGGGGAGGGGAAAGGGCTGAGAGCTGAATTCTCCAGGAAGTTTAATGAGTAACACCTCATTAAACTTCCTGGAGAATTATATTTCTCCTGCCAGGGTTGGTAGTGGTGGGGGCAATTATAAAATGATCTCATCCTCAAGGGTTCTGCAGAAGGACTTTGTACTCTCTATGTTTACCTATTTTTCACATTTGTTCACTGTTGTAAGACCTTATCTTAGAGAAATTTCCCTACATCTGGGCAATAAATTGAGTGTAGAGGCAAAAGTCTTTTTGTCTGACCATATGCTATGGGAACATCCAACTGGAAGAATTTTCATTTTCTTCCAGGAAAACTGCCTTAAACCACACAGTTGAAAAAATGGCAAGAGATTTGAACAGCATTTCACAAATATATTGCCAGTAAATATATTTAGTTTATGAAATATAAGTGTGTATATTTAGCTTATGAAATATCAGTGAGATGCAACTCAAGACCACAATAAGATTTCATTTATACCTATTTGGTTGGCAAGATTAAGAAACAAAATATCAAGTGTTGAAGAGACTGTAGATCAACAGGCTCTTTTATACATTTTGTCAATGGGAGTATAAATTGGTACAGTCACTTTGGAAAAATGTTTGACTTTCTCTCGTAAAGTTGAACATTGACATCCCTTACAGTCTAACATTGTAGCAGCACTGCTCATAATATCAAGAAGCTGGGGAAACAAACCAAATGCGCAAGACAATGGATACATTGTAATATATTCACATAATGCAATATGTTACACATAGTCAAAACAAGTGAAATGAAGCTGCACATAATATAGGTCAGTCTTAGTAATAATATACTAAGTGAACAATGTAAATTCCAGATTATAGGTAAAATAAGACCCTTTTAGAAAGTTAAAAACAACTAAAACTAAACAGTATGCATTATAGAAATAAATGTATGTGCTAAAACTCTATTTAAACAAAGCAAGGGAGAAAATGAACAGAAGATTCAGGGTAATGCATAGGTGGCAGGGGGAAGAACAGGGAAGCATCACACAGATAAATCTAAGTTATTGCCAGTGGGTGGTGCGCTAACAACTGTATCTGCTGTTAAACCAATCAACAATCAACAAACTATCCAATCAACAAACCTATGAATTCCCTAGGCAGCCCTTCTACCTGTCAGGCCCAATTTGTCTCTACATAGGTCATACTTGTTTTGCATTTCTCCTTTTTATGTTTTCTATACTTTATGCATAATAGTATTTTAATAATATACAAAAAGACAAAAACATTTTTAATAAGAAAAGTGGGAGTTTTGAATAACTTCCATAAGTATCTCTAATTCCATTGTTCAGTGGTGAACATGGATCCCACACTAATTCAACCTTCCTAGGGACAGTGTCCAAGGGGGCACCTGTGTTTGTGCTCTCTGTGTATATTCATGTGTGTATATCTGTGTATGTGTACCAAGGATATGAAGGGATACCCAGAAAAATTTGCATCTGTTATAAAGCTCTAAGCTTCTGAGACACAAAATTGTTCTGAATTTTCTCTGTCCTCTCTTACTGTTCTTTCTCTATCCCTATGCCCTTTGCTACTTCTCAGCTTCCTCAAGTTTCTACCGCACTATAGTGAGTCTCCTGGGCCATGTTCATTTCATAACTGTATCTCCAGCCCTCCTTTTCTCCCTCTTTTACTTATTGATACAGCAAATACTTATGGAACATGTATTATGTGCCAGGCATAATGGGTTGGAGGAGGCTACACCCATGAGCAGGAATTCATAGACTAGTGGGGGAGAAAGGCATTTAAACCAGCCATTGAAATGTAAAACAGAAAGTGCTATGAAAGGAGCAATACAAGGCCCTTTTCATGAAAACCTGGGAGGAGGACCTAACTCTATTAGATTTTAGGGAAGGTTTCCTGGAAGATTGAATGAGACCTGAAAGATAAGAGGAAATCTTCTAATGAAGGGAAGGAAGAGGGGAGAAAAAAGAGCTTAAAAAGTAACTACATTTATGAAGATAATATGCCTCCTCAGAGGAACTAAATAAAATTCAGTATTGCTTTAGCACGTGGTTGATGCAGGGAAATGAAGCTAGAGTGTAAGCTGGAGGGTAGATAATGAATTACTCTGTAACTATGTCGCATAGAACTTGGGCTTTTATTCTGCGGATAATGGGAATTCACTGGAGTGTCTTCAGCTCAGGAATGACATGGTTAGGAGGATACTCATTGCAAGACTGTTGAGTGGTATTTAACCAGTCCAACTCTCTTTTTAAAAGTTTATCCCAGATCATGATAAAATAGTGAGTGTGATGGCCTTATGTCTAGGAGGTATCTGCCATAACTGATGGGATGAGAAATATATATCTGACATTTGAGAAATAGTTCATAGACTGGGATGAGACAATCAAGACCTCTCGAGAATTTAAACCAAGGCATAAAACAGCAGTTAAATACATTTGCACAAAGGAACTACAAGTAGAATTGAGTCCATGTGAAAGGTGAAGTTATGCAAGAAAAGTAATTAAGAACCTTGCAGAGTCAAGGAAAGGAAGGAGAGAAGCAGAGATGAGAGACCTTGAGGTCCCACAAAGGAAAAATGAGGTTCAGTTGTATTTTCTGAAAGTATCATGGGATTCTTCTTTATCTTCCAAGTATATATCTTTAATTCTTGACCTAGTTTGAGTGGGACCCCTTTCCCTCCCAAGGAAATATTATTTACTGAAAGGTTTTAGGAAGAACAAAAAGTAGAGAATATATTGGGTGGAATGCATGACCAAAAATAGGGGAATGAACCATTTACATGGCTGTTGGGTTAATCCAGATGTGCAGTGATGGTGCTTTGCACTAAGGGCAGGAACAATGGGAATGGGGAGACATGGATATACTAAAAGGTATATCCTTTAGAGGTAGAATGATCAGGACTTGATCACTGCTTGGATATTGGAATAGGATGAAAAAGAGGAAGGAGTTCAGGCCAGCAGCTGGTTTCTATCCTAAGTGACTAGGAGGATATGGTGCCATTCACTGAGGTACTCAGGACACCTTCTGGGTGTCCACACCCATAGCTGCTAAATAGCTACACTTGGATGTCTCTCAGATACTGGAAATGCAACATGTTAAAAATGAAGTCATCCTTTTCCTAATCCAAGCCTGTTCCTCCTTCTGTTCCTGATATTATCCTGCCATTCTCTGTGTTCCTTTCTCCAGGCTTCCTTCTTGGAACTCCCTATCTAAATCCAACCATCCTTTATTGTTTTTAAGCTTGCCTTGTTCACTCTTACCTCTGGAACTTTTTACCTGTTCACTCTGTCTGAATCTGTTTCCCAATTCCTCTTCTTGCTTTTACTTATCCTTTGGATCCATTTTTAATTGGTATCTCCTCCAAAAACACTTCCTTTGATGCTCCAAAATGTGTGTTAGGTGTCCCTAACTTGTGTACCAATAGACTACTGTACTTCTCCTTAGACGTACCAATTCTAATGGCATTGGTCACCCTGCATTAGAATAATTTCTTTCTTAATTTGCCTCTGATAGGTGTTTCTATATAAGACTCAATATAGCTTATTAATAATTGATGAGTATGTGAATGACTAATTCAATTAATGAATTATAGGTGGGTTGTAGGATTTTTAAAAAGGCCTTCTGATTTCATTTTCAAGTGGTAGGAAGCATTAGTTATAATGAAATACTCAAGGACAAAGCTTTCACTAGGGAGTAGGAGGTACCTGAATATATTTGATGATAGAAGGCCCTGAGAATTACATGAACCACCCAAGACCAGAAAGAAACTTGGATGAGACATAATTTTCACTGTTGTGCCCCAACAGTGCCTTTATTTAGTCCTGGGGATAACTAAACATGGAGACATAGAGAAGAACATGGGCTGAATGGGAAGGGGGTATTTTCTGTGTTCTTCTCTGGAGGTTGAGTCCCTTGTCATGAGTCTTCTACCTTCAGAATAATCAGCAGCCTCAAGCCTGGGACTGGGCTGGAAGACTTCTGATATCTTAGTGCCTCCCTCTACCAGTTGTCAATTTTGTTCTCTAAAATCTGTCTTCCTAGAGATCAGCAGCAAAACTCTTAGATTAAAACAGTCCATGCTTTCCTTTGGAGTAGCCAGGAATTGGGAGTAGGTGGATTTGGGGATCTGGGGGATGGAGGTCTGAAGAAAGAATAGTTTGAAGACTGGAAAAGGTAAAAGAAAATGGGGAGTTATTCCAGGGTTTCATCTTATCTCTGGAAAAGTTTACTGCGCAGTGACAATAAGCTTATCTTTCAAGCTATGTTGTTTTAATTCCTCTTATCTGGGGCTGGGGAGTAGAACTCATATATTCCTGACTCATTCTGTACATCTTCACTAGGAGAAGTTCATATCTCATCCTGTAGAACCATGCCTTCACTAATCTCATAAACTAGATGTGGGAGATGCCAAAGGGTCAAAAGTCACAGACCCAGAAGGAAGGAAGGGTTTTTATCATTCTCCAAATGGGATACTTAAAGTTTTATGAAAAGAAGTATTTCAAGCTCTTATGTCTCTTCATTTCTCAGGACCCTTCCAATCCAATTATTTTCTCAAGCCCAGAACCTCTAAAACTACTAGTCTATTCACAGTCCACTTTCTATTCTATTATAAATTCCCCACGAAACTCTCCCCAAGTATCCAACCCCAGACGCCGTGGCCGCTGGAGAATCTGTCCCCATGGAGCCTCGGATTTCTCCCACTTGGTCCCACAAGAAAGGGCGATACTGACACAGAAGAGCAGGCTTTCCGCTGCCCCTCGTAATCCGCCTCCCCCTCCAGCCTCCTCTTTTTATCCCCCTCCCCCCAAATAGCGCAAAGGGCTTTTGCAGATACAGCATATTCACATGGTCAAGTGTTCAATTGCACAGTGGAGTCTGTGCTCAGCTTCCACCACTCCAGAAGAGATCTGTGTTCTGTATTCGCTGCTTTCGGCCTTCGTTTGTTCCCCCGAGTGCCCCAAATGTCACCTGAGATTACTGTGTTGGGTCCCTCTGCATGGACCGGCTCCACCTTTGCTAGTGGGAAATGACCGCACCACATTTTGCCACATTTTGCTGCCCGCAAAAAGACTGCAGTGAATCAGCTTGAACCTGCCTTCACGCGCGTGTGTGTCTGTGGGATGGATTCCTTCGAGCAGAGGAGCATGGTCACGTGTTCTTTCTAATTGTGAGAGATGTCGTCCAATTGTTCTCCGTCGATATTGGGCAAGTTTACATTCCCAGCAACAAGACTAGATTCTCGAGAAAATTTCCTTGGGAGTACGTCTTTAATTTCTCCTTAGCCTTGGAATTACCACCCAGTATTCTCTCGTTTCCCATCTCCGGCACTTGTCCTGCTCCTGTCCCTTAGGCCATTTTATCCCGAGGACCTATGGAGGAATTGCAAGGTAGAATTGCCAGAGATACTAGAGTTGCACCTGGCATGAATTGAGCCTGAAAAGAAGTTCCACTCAATGCTTATTTATCTTCTTCATTGTGCCCAATATTTCAGGAGTCCGGATCATACCAGATAATCAGATCCCCGTGCCTAAGAGTTTTAAAGTCTGATGATGAAATGAAACATTGACCTGGACCTCTGTAGAACATAGGAGTTAATTAATGCAGGGATCTTTAGGGTCAAAAGAAGTTTAGGGGAAAGAAGGGTAGGGGAGGGAAGAGAGAGTGAGAGAGCCTAGGAGAGAGAAGAGAACCTAAGCAATGAATAGGGAAATCTTCATAAAGACTACTCTTGAAGATTTGCCGTAGTAGAGTTGGCTGCTCCCTTCTCTTTGATAATTTTTCAATGTTATATTCATTCAACTAATGTTTTTAGTACCTAGTGTAAACTGTAGTAGTCAGGGTTCTCTTGGGAAACAGATAGGATAATATATAGTGTAAATATTAGAGATTTTTTATAGGAATTGTCTCACACACTGTGCGCAAGTCCATATTCTGTAGGGCTGGCCACAAGCTAGGAACTCTGATGGTTTTTGATGAATTCCCTAGGAGAAACTGGCTGGCTGAACTAGACATAGAAATTCACTTATGACTGCTGAAATCATCACTTCTTTTAAGGCCTTCAACTGGATGAGACTTCTCTCATTGTTGAAGACAATCTCCTCACTTGATTGTAGATATAATCAGCCATAGATGCAAACAATTTACTGATGATTTAAGTCCATGAACTATCCTCACAGTAATGATCAGGCCAGTACTTGCTTGAGCAAACAACTGGACACCATAACCTGGCCAAGTTGACACATGAATTTAACCATCTCTTATTACTTTATTTTTGGTGCTAGGGATACAATAGTGGGGAAAAAAAAATCTCTGCTCTAAGGGAATATACAAACCACCTCATACTATATTGTAAGGTAGTTCTAAAATGATAAAATATTTCATATATTTACTACTATAATAGTACTATAATAAAATAGCAAACATTCTATGTACCTCACATAAATTTCAGATATTTGACAATTTTTATATTTGCTTTATTTATTTATTTTTTTAAAAGAATTAAAACATTACGCATACTATTGCAACTCCTTTGAATAACCTCAGAGGTCCATTCCTTCCTTCTATGCTTAATAACCAATCTTGGGAAGCTCATGTGTGTATTTCTTGTTCATGTGTATGTAATTTTACTACATATGTAGGTTGTCTATAAAAATATAGCATTACTTTGAATGTTTCAAAATCTACATAAGATGTTAACATGCTATATACATATCTCTGCAGCTTGCTTTTTTCACAGAATTAAATTATTGAGATTTATCTGCATTGGTATACACAAATATAGTTTGTTCATTTTCACTGTAGAAAAATGCAGTGTATGAATTTTGTTGTATGAACATACCATAACATATTTCTCCAGTTTCCCATTGGGAGTTTCCATTTCTTTTTTTTCATATTAAAATGATTGTGCCTATTTCTAAGTGAAGATGTTTGTGATTTTTCTAAAAGATGGGTACATAGGAAGAGAATTTCTTTGTTGAAAAAAGCCACTACATGCATTGATATGAGCAGGCACAAAACATCACAGTCTTCATTACTATAGCTTTACAATAAAATTTTATATACACTAATTATACATTATAGGCTAATTCTACCCATCATTTTCTTTTTCAAAATTGCCATTACAATTTATGGCCTAACTTGGTCATAATGTATCATGCTTTCATACATTATTGGCTTTGATTTGCTGATATTTTGTTGAAGATCTTTGCATCTATATTCATGAGGGGTATTGGTCTGTAGTTTTCTTGCACTATTTTTTCCTGATTTTGGTATAAAAGTAATATGAGCCTCATAAAATGAATTGGGAAATGGTCTTTCTTCTACTTGCTGAAAGAAATTGTGTGGAAATAGTATTATTTCTTCCTTAAATTTTAGACAGAATTTGCTTGTGAAACCACTTGGTCATGGTGCTTCCTTCGTGGAGGACTTTTGTACATATGTTCATGAGACACACTGGGTTGTAGTTTTCTCTTTTTGTAATGTCTTTTTCAGGTTTTGGAATCAAGGTTATGGTGGTCTAATAAAGTGATTTGCATTGAATTTTCTCCTCCTGTAGCTCCTGAAAGAGTTTGAGTAAGATTGATATTGTTTATTTCTTCAATGTTTTAAAGAATTCATCTATGAAACCATCTAGGCCTTGGGTTTACTTTTTGGAGAGCTTTTATAAAATTACAAATTAGATTTCTTTAATATCAGGGTATTCATATTTTCTATTTCTTTCTTGATTTAGTTTTAGTAAGTTGAATTTACCAAGGAATTTGTTAATTTGATCTTAGGTGTCAAATGTTTTGCATGAAGCTATGCTATTCATCCTTTATTCCCACTAGGGAATTAAAATTTTAATTTTTTTCAAATAACCAACTTTTGGCTCTGTTTATGCTTTCAATTTCATTGTTCTTATCTTTATTCATCTTTTTTCTTTATTCTACTTATTTTCTTTGTACTTAATTTCTATTTTGTTATTCTCTCTCTACTTTCTTAAGATGGAAACTTAGATCACTGATTATAAATCTTTTGCCTAGTGTTAATAAACATTTTAAGATATATATATTCCCTGAGAACTGATTTAGCTGCCTACCATACTCTGTGCTATGTTTTCTTTTTAAGTTATCCTTTTATAAATATTTTTAAATTCCTTTGTGGTATGTTTATTTGATCCAGGAGTTATTTAAAGTTGTGATGTTTAATTCCCAACTTTGGGATTTTCTCGATATCTTCATTTTTATTGAGTGCTAATTTAATTTCCTTTTGGTAAGAAAACAAACTCTATAAGTGCTTGATCTTTGGAAATTTATTGAGACTTATTTTATGGCCCTGCTTGTAGTCTGTGTTGGTGAATATTTTAATAATACCTTAATTTGGCAGAAGTACCTTCCTTTAGTTCAAATCGTGGCTGGTTTTGTGGTTTCATGAACCTCCATGCTTTTTACTCTGTTAACCTATTTGGTCAAATTGTGGGTACAGAAACTGCAAGATATGTTCCCTTTTAGAGAATCAATGGATTGATGAAGAAGGCTACATAATGGATCAAACTTTTAGTATTGATTAAACTGAGTTTTGCTGAATGTGGATGCCCTCAAGGGCGTATATCTTGTTAAAGGATGTAGGAACCCCAGAGTTAAGGCTGCAATATTCAGTAATACACATATATTGTTATAGCAGAAAAAGAAACATTTTAATGTTTGCATTTCCATCACAACTTATTCTTTCAGCCATCATTATATTAATCTGAAACAGACTACCCTGGTATTTTCATTTTTTAAATTTTTATTTATTTATTTATTTTTTTAAAAGATTTATTTTATTTTATTTATCCCCACCCCTTGCTGCTTGTGCTGCTGTGTCCATTCGCTGCGTGTCTTCTCTGTGTCTGCTTATCTCCCCTTTGCTGTGAGGTCTTGCCGCATCAGCCCCCGGCGCCGCGCAAGCCGGGCTGCCCTCACAAGGAGGCGCCGGGAAGCGAACCCGGGGCCTCTCATATGGTAAACGGGTGCTCTATCCATTGCGCCACACCCGCTTCCTGCCGTGAGGTTGCTGCATCAGCCCACCGCACCGCTCAGGCTGGCGTGCCCTCACAAGGAGGCCTCGGGAC
>JAQZBX010066461.1:0-16110 GCA_029593785.1 Cabassous unicinctus
TTTACGTCATCATCTTGCTGCATGGCTCCCGGGGCCTGGCAGCTCACCGGCACACAGAGCCTGGCAGCCCATGCGCCTTCTATATATATATATATATATATATATATATATATTTTTTTTTTTTTTACTGGGAGGTCCCGGGGATCGAATCCAGGTGCCTCCATATGGCAGACAGATGCCCAACCATTTGAGCCACATCCGCCCCCCCTCAGTTCAAATCTCGATTGTAGCATTGCCAAGTGATTGCATTCAAGTTTCTTCCTATTTCTAAGCCTCGGCTTACTCATATGCAAAATAGGAATATTATTAGTATCCACCTCATAGGATTGTTGTGAGGGTTAAATGAAATTATCTATGTAAAGAATTTCTTCTGGTGCCTGCAATAGAGTAAGCACTCAATAGTTGTTAGTCATCATCATAGCTGTTGCTATTGGCTCCTTGGCCCAGTTCTCTTCATTAACCCCTCGGTCTCCAGTGTCCAGCACAGATTTGCCAGAGGTGAGTAACCTTTTGGTATGAATACCAGTTCAGAGTATATTAAATGTTTACGGGCCATTTAAAATTCAAATTTGAAATATATTTAAGTCCTTTGGAAAGAATGTATATTTTACAAATTAAATTACCTACTTTATTGAACAGAAGAATGTCAGTGAGAAAATGGCACTACTGATTAGCCACAAAAATTTTACTATCATAGAGTAGCCTACTAATCTTTCATCCTGAACTTAGCTCATGGGCCAAAAGGCCAAAAGTCCATAGACCATGGTTTGCTCAACCCTGGAACACAGCACTAATAGCTGACAAGTAATTTGTATGACTGGAGCAACCCATAAGAAATGGTTTCTTGTTGGATATCCCAATATATGAGGACAGAGAAAATTGTTCTGAAGGTTTTCGGGAAGGTGTACACCCTACAAAGCATGTTCAAATCCTAACCCCCAGTCCTGTGGATGTAAACCCATTTGTAAATAGGATCTTTGAAGATGTTATTAGTTGAGGAGAGGCCAAAGTGAAGCAGTGGGCCTTAATCCAATATGACTGGAAGTCTATTATTCAGAGGAAATTTAGACACAGGAGTAGGAGACAGAAGGAGACAGATGGCCTCGTGATGGATTCTGGTAAGCCACTGCCAGAATGCTATAGACTTCAGAGAAGTGTGGTCCTACCGATGGCTTGATTTTGGACTTCTAGCCTCCAAAACTGCGAGACAGTAAATTCCATTGTGTAAGCCAACCAGTCTGTGGTACTTGTTATAGCAGACCTGGCAAACTAAGACAGTGGGCTCTTTAACATTACTCAGAGATCAATTCTCAGCTTCTCAGCAGGGAGCAGATGTCCTTCCTATAAAAGAAAAATCCAATATTCAGCAAATGTTTTTGAGTCCTTGTTCTAGGTCTCAAGGAACAAAAAAGGAAAAGGCTTAGTTGCCCCCCTAAGTCATGAGTGGGGAACAAATACTTATTATTTTTAACAAGTCAGTTTTATTGATACATATTAATAAAGCATAAATCCATCCGGAGTATACAATCAATGGTATTCGGTGTAATCACATATTTGTGCATCATCACTTCAATCATTCTTAGAGCACTTTCATTATTCCAATAATAATAATAATAATAATAAACAAAAATCAAACAAAACTCATTGCCTCTCAATCTCTTTATGCTTCCCCTGCCGTACATAGCTGCTATTTTTTTTCCTTCTCTCTAGTATATTTGCATTTACATTTTGTAGAAACTTTAGTGACTGTAACATAGTATGATAAGGGCCAAACTAGTAGGTGATGATCTGCCTGCCATTGGAGTCTCACACAGGAAATTATTTACTCCGCCTGGGGGTGAGAGTGGGGATAGAGGATCAGGGACAGCATGACGCAGAAGATGACAGCTGCATATTGGTTGTAGATGCTCTGGTGTCTTTTTTTGTGATAGCCATGGAATATGTTTCACATGGTAGGGGTAACGGGGGAGATGGGTCAAGGGAAGGAAGGTCTATTTGTTTATTCTCTGTCTCTGTCAAGTAATTTGACTTTTGGGCATTCAAGTTGGTGTTTTCGAAGTTTTATTTAAGATCTTTTGAAGTTTCATTTAAGATCAGCCTGCAGATTTCAATTAACAATAACTTGAGATGTTCCAGAGGAGCTTTTATATATTGTTTAAACATTGTGATTTTGCCTCTGTAATTACTGTAAATGGCTGGACCACTTGCCAAATTTTGAAAAGTAGATCATAAATCCAGAGTGTGGCATTGAACCTACACACAACTGAGAATTACAAATGCCATTTTAGCACCAGATTCTTCATCTAAGACAACTTGCCAGGCTCCTTTGCATAAATCAATAGTTGAGATTATTTTTAAAGTTCCCCAGTGATCTAATAGCACAACTTCTCTGGTTATTGATTATGCATTGACATCGGTAATCTACACAGGCTCTGATCAATGTGTCCAGTTTATGTGCTGAGCCCACGGGAGAAACCCAGGAATTTTCAGAGAAGAGTTCATTACCTCAAGCGGTGTTATTTCTTCCACTTTACTGCTCATGTCTCCAAATAATTTCCCATTAACTTTATAAGGAGATAATCTGTTCTACCAGATCTTTTATCTGTAGTATCTTTAGTGACAAAATAATTCTTCTGGTTTTGATTTGAATAAATTCTGTGAACTCACTTAACAACAGACATAATTCTGACTGAGGAATGTTCTTAAACTCCTTGAATCACTCCATGCTTCATTCTTCTAGAATAACACCAGCATAGCTGTATCTTGCTTCCTCTGATGCTGGCTCATCACAATTAATATATAACAATGACAACGTTTTATGGAATGGATTTCACTTACCTTATTTAATGTGTACTATCTCATTTAATCCTCAGGATGAAATTATAATATATGTATCATTATTTCTTTGGACAGGTAGTGTTGAAATCACATTTCAAAGGCGGTTATGAGAATTACCCAAGTGTGCTGGTTTGAGTCTTTTGTGGACCCCAGAAAAGTATGTTCTTAAAAGTTAATCCATTCCCATAGGTGTGGACTCATTGTAAGTAGGATCTTTTGGCAAGTAGGATCTTAAGTTAAGATGTGACCCACCTCATTCAGGGTGGGTTTTAATCTTTTTACTGGGGTCCTTTATAAACAGAGGACTAAAAAGCCATAGACACAGAAAAAACCTCGGAAACAGGAGAGGCCCCAGAGGCCAGAGGCTGGAATCAGCGAAGCAGAGGCATGGAAAGAGGCCCCTGTGAGGCTGGGCCCAAAGAAGAGCTGAAGAGAAGAGGCCCAGAGGAGAGGGGAGAGACCAGCAGACCGGCACTGAGACAGGCCATGTGCCTGATCACCCACAGCTGAGCTCAGAGAGGACGTGAGCCTGGAGGAGGAGGCAGAGACTGGCCACCGTTTTGTCTTGTTACATGGCAGGAGACCAGGATTGCCAGCAGCCGACCTTCAGTGAGACAGCTTCTCTGATGATTTGGACATTTTCACAGCCTCAGAACTGTAAGCTTTTAACCTAATAAATTCTCATTTTAAAAGCCAATCAATTTCTGATATATCATTGGCAGCCTTTAGCAAACTAAGACACCAATGACTAGACTAGTAACTAGTAAAAGTAGTATTTTAACCAGAATTTTTGGTTTCCAATATAAAATAATATTGGAAATAATATCAAAATAGACAAGACTCATAACATAATTCTTTGGCTTAGTGAAGGCCCTTGCTCATTTATTTGAACCACTTTAAATTTATTCAGTATATTTGTTAGAAATATTTTGATTGCTAGTGACCAAAAAAACCAACACAAACTGGGGTTTATTGTCAAAAATGGGGACAAAAATTGGTTCCACTGACTTCAGGGGAAAGCAGGGAAGTGGCTAAGCTCAGGAACTCTGGTGTTAGGGACTGTCACTCAGTCAGGCCTCTCTCTCCATCTCTTGCCTTTTCTCTTTGCACACCAGCTTCAATTTTTTTAAGACGAACTTCCTGGCGGAAAGGAGAACTCTCAGCAGCATGCCTGCTTGGTTGGGGTCACATGCCTGTCTCTGGACTCATGAACTGTGGCCAAAAGTGTGCCGTCCCATCATGTGCAACCTTCATTAGAAACTCCGCATGTCTGGAGTAGGGGAGAGAAGCTTCCCAAAAGAATGGGATTAACATTCCCGGAAAGAGGGTGGTATAACCTTCTACACTAGGAGACTTCAGCGAGATTATTAAATAGAGAGCTTCAATCAATTGTCCCCAATTTTATTAGAGGACCACCTTGTATGCCTTTTGACTTATATCTTAGGGATAGAAATGCATTTACCGTGCCCCTAATTTAAATCAAATTTCTGATTGCCTTGAGCTCTAACCACATTTCCATAAGCTACATTGCACTCACGCAATGCCTGGCACCCAGCAGAGGTTCAACCACTCTTGAAAGTACAAAACCACTGTACCCATTTTTGCCTTCACTCTACTGTTTCACTACAGATGTTTTGTGCTTTCTCATATCCCATCTTAGGAGTCTACAAATTAATTTAGTACTTTATACAACGTTAAGCATTTGGCACTATTACCCCTTTAAAATAATATGATAAAGAAGAATTCTGTGGTTTTTCTTGGGGAGATATCTTGATATGTAAAAAGAAAATTTATCCTATCACTGAGATGCTCATTCACAACAGTCACAAACTTGGTTCTAATCCCAGCTCTGCAGCTTACTAAATGAGGTTCTACTAGCCCCAGCATTGTGGAAGACAAGGTGCATATGTAACTGGAATAGAAACCAGGGCAAGGAATGTCACAGAAATAACTCCAATCCATCAAACAAAAGCAATTAAAAGCAATTCAAATCTTTATTTGCTTTCTTGGAAAATGTACAAGATCTAATTTGTAACTCCCAGCTATACTTAAATTATTTTCACCATTCCTCTTGTTCTTAATTCATTCAATAATATTTACTAAATGTATCTTGTGTGCCAGGCACATTTCTAGGTGCTGGGGCTGTACACTGAATAGAGTAGATGAAGCTCCAGTGCTCATAGAGCTTGCATAGCTCCCATTCCCCAAAGCCTCTGCCCCCATCCCCTTGCACTCAACTCTCAAAGCCAAACGGACTCCAAGTCCAGCCAGATGGGGCTCTTTGTCTTCCATGGGCTCCTCCTTCCTTTCCAGGTATTCTTTAACTTGCAAGAAGCTCTTTTCTACCCTTTCCAACTGAAAATTAATTATACCAGTCTTACTCCATGCAACTTTTTCAACTTTATTCAACTTTCAAAAAATAAAATAACAGACAAATTGCAGCTCAACAAACCATGGAAGTATTACTTTAAAAAATCCTGCCAAGGCACATTTATCTTATTTAACCCAAAAACAAACTCGGTTGTTTCTCCAGTGCTCTGAAAGATGAATAAATGAGCACAGATTGGTTAAATGACATTACTAAGGTCTCTTTGTTAATGAAGAAAATAAAAAAAAATTCTCGATCATATTCCCATCTCATATAACTCAACCCCATATTCTTTTTTTTTTGACCCTTAGCATTGATGCATCTACTGTGCCTTTGCTACAAAAATTACAGTATTACTGTTAACTATAGTCTGTAAATTACAATAGTTGTATTTTTCCCATTTTCACCATATTCTTAACACCTTATAATGAGGAACATTCTTGTATTTGTATTATTAACCACAATCCTCATCTACCTTGATTATCTCTAGTTGTTTTTCAATTAACATTAACCCCCCCCCCTTTTGGTTCTTTCTAACAAGCACCCTGATCTTTACATTCAAAATATAAGGACCCAGCAGGGAACTTAGTCTCCTTGGGAGTTGGTGGGAATTGGGATGGGGAGGGAACAAGAGTTGCTCTGCCAAAGAGGTATTTGTGTGTGTGTTGGGAGAGGGGGAAAAGAAGACTGCAAACACTATAATAGATACATTGGTCATTTTTCAACTGCACTGCATATTTTTTAAGTGTTTTTCTATGTTTCAGAGACTGAAGATGGGAAAGAAGAGGAGGAATAAAGGTGGAGGAGATAAAGTATAAGAGAATGAATGGCAGATGTGGAAATGGTGGCAAGAGAATAGTTTCCAGTTCCAGATACCAGACAACCTCCCTCTTTGACTCCTCATTTTTCTCACCTCTCCCTTCTTTCACAGGTGACCATCATGAAGAGCCTATCAGGTACACTTCTCTTACTATTGTCTGCTATTGAAGGCATAGGATTTCATTTTAGAAAGCTGTGTAGTGGGACAAAAAACGGTTGAATGCAGGAACAATGGTTGAATGCAAAAAGAATCATAGAAATTAAAATGTAAAATGGTTTAAAATCATATTCCAGGCTTTGGGATCATTAATATTCTCCCTTGGTCTATAGAAGCCTGCTCTAATAATTTCACTTGGTTTTCCCCAACCACACATTTCTTCTCCAAATATTCCAGAAGAAAGCAGAGAGCTTTCAAACAGTCACTTGACAGGTACATTGACGTCTACAGATTGTGAAATAAATTCCTTGAAGTCCAAAGATATTCTTTCTACATACATCATAAATGCTTTTGAATTCTTAAAGTGAGTAAAATTTTATTAGAAAGAAATGCATATTTAAGGTTGAAAGCAGAATGGTCTTTGAACAGTGTGCGGAGACCATGTGTATTTATTTTCAAAGAAACTTTTAAAGAACTAGTGAGACTTGGGAAAGGGTGAAATAGCCCAGTACTTACAGCTGAGCCTCTCATAAGCTATAGCAGTCTTAGAAGAAACAAATATGGAACTTACATGGCCATCAGAGGTTTCCTTTTATTGGAAAACTTTTGCAATTTCAGAGGCCCCTCAAAATTTAAAGGAAGACCTGAGTTGTAGTTTGGTTAACAAGCATCTAAATCTGGCACTAGCAGCAGTTAGAAGATTTTATAGTAAACCTACCCTGAAACCTCATCATTAGATTGTCTGGGTCCCTTTTTATTTTTGACAGATGACTCACCCGAATTGAAGCAGTCTTTTAAATTTCTATCTAAAATGCGCTAACATCTTCAGGTATATTGTCAGCACTTTAAAATTCACTTATTTTTAAAGAACATTTGATTTTGTAAAGAAGCATATATGAAATGTTGATGGAGAAGTAAACTGAATTGAAAAGCAATAAAAGCATTTATTTGGGGTCTTAGAATTGCAATTTAGGGAGCACAGGTTCAGGTGACAGCCTATATTGTGTCCCAAATTGGGGCTGTCAGGCAAAGGTTTTTAAAAGGAAAAAGAGGAAAAAAATAGGAAGTTTGCTAGGGCAAGGGTCTTAGAAATAGGTTTTATTTTTTCAGAAAGGGAATAGTTTTTGTTAGCGGCTTAGATTTTGCTTGTAGCAGCTGGTTTCGGAATTTCTGGGGTGGCATAAGGGCCCTTCTGTGTGCATAGCTCTCCAACTCCATTTTAAGTCTCTTAGCCCAAGTTACTTCATGGCGTTTACTTTCCTTTCACAGTTAACTGTTGGATCAGGAAAGTTTTCTGCCGGGTGTCTGGTTGTGTTCTGTCTAAAGCATTTAACAAATACCTCATTGTCAATCAAAAAAAAAAAAGGTTTCATTTAATTCCATAAACTTTAAAATTGAACACGAGAGAATTCCTGAAGCAAATGTTGACTATTAGCCTGTCATTTAACATTAGATACAAAATACTTAACTCTCCAAATCAGATTGCAGTCAGACTGGACATAAAACAGTCATTCTTAGTGTTAATCATTCTTAGAGTTAAGGTCTGGTTTCATCTTTATTTTAGTCCATAAATAACCAGATACCAATGACCAGCTTTGCTGGTTAAATAAAGCTGTGACTCAGATGCTAAATCAACAGGATTTGGGGGATTGAGGTAGTGTGGTGTTGGGGGATTGGATCTGGAGTTTGTAAAAATCTGTCATGGGCCTAAAGCCGAACTACAATTCACTCCTTTGATCTCTGAATCCTATCCTTAGTGTATAGACTGAGGTTTGAAGAGGACTGGGTCTAATGGACACTAATTGCCCGCCTGTGTTCTTTCTTTTTACCACAACCTTGATTCTATTTAGATAGCTCCTCCTTCCATGTATGATCAAGTGTTTCAGGGGAAGCTGACCTCAATCCCAGCTCTCAGGGTGGGTCTGATTGGCTGAAATAATCTCGCTTTCCTCACTAATGTTTGGTCCATGTCTGACCTAGCTCTGGCCAATGCAATTAGAGGTACATTCTGCTGGGTGAGGATTGAAGAGGGGTTCTGAGGAGCAGTTTCCTCATTCCTGAAAGAGACTTACAAGAAGATATATTTTTCTTATTCCTCTGAATACTCTTGTGTCTGGATAGGATGCCTGGAACTGCTACAGCCATTTTGCTACCAGCCTCAGGATAATGCTGATACTGAGGAAGGCACAGAACAGATGGAAAGAACCTGGGTCTTTGATGACAGTGATAAGCCACTGACTCAACTAACTACCTCTATGCTTCTTCCTTTGTGAGATAATAAATTTAACACTGTAGTTAACACTACTGGGTTTCTGTTACTGCCAGCTAAATGGTCCATAACTGAAAAAACGGTCCAAGGGGTTTGGGAGCCTTGGTTGATTCATTTGCTGAAATAGCTTTTCTAGTGCTGGAACATATAATGTGGGTTTTAACTATACTATCAAAAATAAAAGCTGTATGACACAGCTTAGTGGTATATATGCATTTTAGAGCAAGAATCAAAGCTTGTCTCTGTGATCTGGGGTGATCCAAAAAACTTTAGTGTCACTTATTAAATTGGACTAAAAGCACCTCTATTTCTTATGAGTGCTTTCAGGGTAAAGTCAATTATATAGCTTTAAAGTACTTTTAGAAAAAAGGCATGTCATGAATTCAAATAATGAAGGCCTTTCCTGAGATTTCTTTATGTCCACTTAATAACAACAGACCTCTAACATTTCCTCTCTCCTGAGTATACAGTGTAATCATGCTTGTATGCTATTAAAATTTAAGAAAAAACATTTTAAGGATGCTATAGAGAAAATAATTATAGAAATGTCCTCTCTAGATCCATTCCCATTATTCTCAGACCATTATATATATTCCACATATATAGAACACACTAAACATACAGAGTTTCAGTACTAGACAGGACTTTTGACATACCAACCCAATGCTCATTCTATGACATCATTCAAAATCAACAGAATGCTGTTTTAGCAAGGGTGTAGAAGTCAAGTTAAGATTCATTTATTTTAAGAGGAGAAACATACCATGTTTGTGGATAGAAGGATTCAAATAGAGACATGCTAAATTTTCATGAGCAGGAGAATAAGTAAGATAAAAAGCCAGTGAAGGAGACTGGAACAAAATCCAAGGGCAAAGGGCCTAGAAGTTCACGTCTCCAGCTGACTAACTGGTGTTCTTTGCTTGCTATAATGAGAAGGAGAGAATCGAGTGAGAAACTGGGAATTAAACATCCTGGAGGAAGGATCAGTCAAGTTGATAATCTACTACTTCATTGTTTGTGTAGGTTTTGGAGACATAGTGTGGTATGATGATGGAGATCCAGACTGTGGAGTTAGGAGCCAGATGTGGTTCCCAGAGACATAAGCTTGAATCCTGCCTCCACTGCTGTACCGGATAAGATGATTTAGGCTGCAAGTGACAGAAACCTGACTCATACAGGCTTAAACAAGAAGAACATTTATTGACATAACTGGAAATTCAAGTCAGGGAGCCTTCAGGATTGGCTCAGTCCAGTGGCTCTGCCTCTTTTCTCCATATTTCCCTCCCCCAAGAAGTCCTTGTGCCTTTCTCTGTCTGCTTGATTTGTCCCCAGGCTGGTTGCCCTATGCACATTGCCTTCTCAATATGTGTAAGCTTCTCTTAGTTGGCTAATGCATTATTTGCTGCCCCAAATCAACCTCTTGACATTTCAAGCTTTGTGCCTGCAAATCGCCATGTTTAGAGAAAGAGAGCATCTCTTACAAGGACTGTCACTTAAGAGTAAGGAAACTCTTTTCCCAGAAGTCCCAACAAAATTTCTCTTGCATTTCATTCACTTAGACTGGATATTTCCATTCTTGAAGCAATTCTATTCTAGGACATGCCAAGTGCTAATTATTGTGTGAGAGGATGGAATTATCCTTAGGTGCAGCAGGAGCTAAGGGTAGCATTACCTTTTCCTAAAGGACATAGGCTGGAGTACAATGAAGTATATTGGAATCATGGTAGCAAGGAGACAGTGAGGATGGATGCTGGGTAGGCAACCAACAATGTCTTCCCCCCAGACCACTTACAAACTGCATTTTTAAAATGGAGAAAGTCATTATACCATCCTTTTAGGGTTGCTGTGTGTCTTCGCATTTAGTAAAGCATTCAACAAGTGTTTTCTATTGTTGTTATTGTTGTTGTTTTTCAGGAGGTACTGAGAAATTAACCCAGGACCTCATACATGGGAAGCATGTGCTCAACCACTGAGCTACATTTTCTCCCCAAAGAGAGTTGGTTTTTTCATTTATTTGTTTGTTTGTTTTAGGAGGTGCTGGGGACCAAACCCAGGACCTTGTACATGGGAAGCAGGCACTCAACTACTTGAACTACATCCACTCCCCTCTACTGTTGTTGATGTTGATATTCAAGAAGACTAGCCTTTGTACAGTTCTTTGGCATACAGCTGGTAGGCAAATATCCCATGTCTTTATCCCATGCAATATTTAACAGGAAGGAACAAAGAGTCATTCACTGGGCTTTTCTTAAGAAACAAGGGGGTTAGTAAATACAAGGATACACATACGTTGAAAAGTTATGCCTCTCTCTCCATTTGCATTCCTGCTTTAACAATACTAATTATCCTTGGGGCATGGCAAATATCTCTTATTGAATAAAGGGAACGACAAAAGGAAATGCAGGGAAGCAAAGTACATCCATATATTTTGGGGAAAAAATCCTTGCCACAAATATCTTTAATATAAATGACTGAAAAAGAACCTAGTTGGTTTGCTTATCATTTTGAGTTGCATCTTACAGGTTACTGACTGCCCTTGGTTAGGCGTCCACTGGCTCAATCAACTATAGGGGATTGAATCACATCATCTGTATACCCGGTGAGATTAGTGGAATATGGGTGGAGCAGTAGGCAAGGCAATTATTCTGAGGCTTTCCTAGGCCACAGGATTCTCTATGTGATCACTGTTCTTTCACCTCCTCTTGGGAATGTTATTTGTTGGCTACTCTTCAGACATTTCCCTACCATCACCACTGCTGCTTCTTCCTTGATGAAAGGGCAGATGTCCCCAACATATACACTGAAAATACCAGAGTTTTCCCAACCCTCCTTACAGCTAAAGTGTAGTCATATGACCCTGATGTGGCCAATGGCACCTTAGGTTTGCTACTGGGTTTTTAGGAAAGGTTTTCCTTATAATAGAAAAATGAATTGCCCCTCTTCTTTCTTGCTGGAATATTTTATATCTGAATATGTTGCCTACAACTGCTATAATCATTTTCAATCAAAAAGCATGAATGCTGATGATGTGCTGAAATCTGAGCAGAAAAGATGAACAGATTCTGTTGATCCACTGTTGAGGCAGGTTATTCAGGGAAATGAGAAGACAAGCCACAGCATGACGAGCAGACAACAAAACTGACAGACCACATGGCAATTGACATTATAGCCTGCTCCCAAGGAGAGATAACATGTAAGGTATTACAAACCTGGAGCTTGGATCTATTGATTGCAGCTCAAAGAGAAACTTATGATGCATTGGGTATTGCATTAATTAGTTTTAAGTACTTACCTATATCTCCGACTGTAGATACATGCCGATGATTATGGTAGTATATTTTCTATTCTAGATTATATGCAGAGGGATATTGAACATGTTAAAAGTCCCGGTAAACTTCATTGTCTAAGTAAACAAACATGCCCATAAGATAAAGGAACAGCCACCTTGCCTGAGAGCAGTGGGAGCAACAGCCACCAAATTAACTTGGGGGCAACCTCTCACAGTCTTCAGCCCACACCAGGTAAATGACGTGCTTAACCCAGGTCTCCCTCCTAGCCCTTATTCCAAAACCTGTCCCACTCATACCCTGGGGAAGATTGGCAAACCCACATGCCATCCTGCCAGGGCTAAGCATTTCCCACTAGAAGGGAAACAGCAAATGAGGTGGCTAGGACCCACTTCAGCTTAGCCCCTTCAAGATGGTCCATGGACAACTTTTCCTCACCCAGGACCAAAACCTGGCAGGAGAACAGGCCTCACTCTCAATTAGAGCCAAAATGGAAGGGACCTTATTCTGTGGTTCTGATCACTCTGACAGCTGTTAAAGTTAAAGGGATTTCCAGCTGGGTGCACTCATCCCGAGTGGAGCCAAAACCAGCTGTCTAAGGAAGTGCCAACTCACCAAAAGCACCTGAAGGGGGGACATATGTGTGCCAGTCATTGGATGACCTGAAACAACTCTTCAAGAGACAAAGCTAAGTAGTGTCTGTGTCAAAGCAAGCTGTTCCCTCTAATTCTAGCCCAAATGCCTATTGCTAGGGGGAAGGCAAGCCAGGCACCCCTTAAGAAACCTTGTCTTTTCATTTCCTGTATTTTTTCCCTATACAACAACTAAAAGGACAATGCCTCTCCTCATCTCCCTCTTAGCTAGCTGACTTAAGCATAACCACCACCATAGAAAATTGGGATTGGCAATTTATACCAAACCCCACTATCTATTCTAACTAACAGCATAGAAGAAACTAGCTGTGCCTTAGAAGTCCTAAAAGAGCAAACAAACTCTCTTGCTGCTGTAGTACTGCAAAATTGCAGAGCCCTTCACATGCTAACAGCAGCACAGGGGTGGTGGTAGGGGGGGACTTGCCTATTTCTCAAGAAAAATGCTGTTTCTATATAAATTGCTCTGGAATAGTCCTAAATAGCATTCGAAACCTGCAAGACGAAGCCCACCAACTTCAGGAGGATTCAGCCTCTGGAAGCACCTGGCTTTTCTCACTCTCGTGGTCCAGTATGTCATAGCTGACCCCCCTTTTGGGACCCACTTACCACTGTCTTCTTTATTCTTTCAGTGGGACCATATATCTTCAAAATTCTACGTAAGTTTATTTCTTCCAGAATCAACGCCTTCCAAAACAAGATATTAGTCACATGAGGATTTCAGCCAGTTCCAACCACAGTGTCCAACCCGTCTTCCCTCAACCTCAATAGAATAGCCAGAGAGGTTTATGCCCTGTCATGTAGGGACTACTACCCTAACCAGCAGGAAGTGACTATAGAAGAATGATCATCGCCCCTCAGCATCCCCTTAAGAATAAGGGTGTAAACTCTCTGAGGGGGGAATTGAGGCAGGTTATTCAGGGAAATGAGAAGACAAGCCACAGCACAGCCAGCAGACAACATGACTGACAGACCGCATGGCCAGTAGACAACATGGCTGCAAGACCTCGCTGGGACCTTGAGTGTAACCAATAACCGCTGGGGCCCATCCCCTTATCATTAGCAAGGGGGTGGAATAATTAACAGTTTAAAAGGCAGTCACACAAGGCAGAGCCTGCTCTGTCTGATTAGAGGGGCCCGCACAAAATCTTAGTGTGTATTTCCGTCTTCCCCATTTTTCAGCAAGCTCTGTTCTTTCCCCCATTTCCCAAATAAATTGTTTTTACTGGCCTAACTAAACTGGCATGTTCATAAATTCTTTTATGCATTATAGCCAAGAACCTAGAGGAATCTGATGCGTCTCTGTCTTCACCGTGTGAACCCTGGAACTGCCCTACCTCTGGATTTCTTACTTGATTTATTAACTGTCCTTATTTTTTAAGACTCCTTTAGTTGAGCATTTTGTTCCTTGCAGCCAAGTCACTCGTCACTCTAATGGATACAACTCCCTTCCCTGTTCTTATAATCCATTAGCCTCCCTGTGACCTCATTTTATACACTATACAATATGTACTTCAGGTTCATCTGCCCATTGTATAAGCACTTGTAAGTTATTTATTGAATATGTACTGCCACATTATGGGGACTTTGGTAGTAGGGTGTGATCTAGTGAGGAGACTGATTTTACTTATATAGCTTATTGGGAACCAATTTCTTTCATTTTCTTTTATCTTAAATTTGGCAAATGAGGCGTATAATTTAAAAATTAAACATTTTTAAGACTGAAAATATTTTAAACATTTTCTTATAAAAACAAATTATGTTCATCTTAAGAATTTGAAAAATATAGAGACTAGAAATAAAACATTAAAATTACCACTAATACCACTAATATTTCTACCTTAGAAAACCTCTGTGTGTGTTACAAATAAATGCTAAGCTGCTTAAAAATATTTTAAGCTGTTTAAAATGTTTTACAATTATTTTAAGATATATACATATATCTTTGAGATATATTCTATTAGTCAGCCAAAGGGATGCTGATACAAAGTACCAGAACTCTGTTTGGTTTTATAAAGGGTATTTATTTGTAGTAGAAGCTTACAGTCACAAGAACCTAAAGAGTCCAACTCAAGGTACCACAGGAGGTACATTCTCACCCCAAGTCATTGGCCACATGTTGGAGCAAGATGGCAGGTGATATCTGTTAGGGTTCAGCCTTCCTTCTTCCTCTTAAGGCCCTGTGGTCCCAGCTTCTTCCTTTCTCAGCTGTAGGTTAGCATAAGGCTCGTCTCTCTGGGCTCAGCTGCTCTGCTCTCTCTACAAGGCCAGCTATAAACTATCAGGTGAACAGCTCGTCTCTCTTCCCGGGGCCTCTGCCGTGTCTAATGGAGTCTTCTCTCTTTCCTCTTTATCTGTGTATATACTTCTCGGGGCTCCACATCAAAACTCCAACTAACTCCTCTGCCATGTATTTTTTTCTGTGAGTCTCTGCCCACCAAGGGGGCGAGGACTCAACATCCTACTGACATAGCCCAATCAAAGCCTTAATCATTATTTAATCAAGTAAAAGTGAAACCTCTGAATTTAATACAATCTAATACACCCAGAGGAACAGACCAGTTTACAAACATAATCCAATATCTATTTTTGGAATTCATAAATAATACCTGCTACATAAATAAAGTATATACATTTAAGACATATAAGGTATGTATGTATGTCTATCACTATAGGCATTTACAAATATTTAAAAATATGTATCTTTAGAAGATTTGTATGTGTTAACCTCATAAAACATTTTTAAACAGATTGGCTTTTATTTATATTGGGCGGAGTTAGCCAGATTTAATCTCTTCTTATTAGACATTTTATTAGTTTTTAATAAACATAACATTGTTTTTACAAAATGAAATTAATTTGAACTCTATGTAGTTGTTTAAGTCTAAATGACCAAATTATGTCTCTTAGGCAAAGGTACTAAACCCAAGAAAAACAAATTTCTTGACAGTGGGTTTTCTGTTAAGTTTATAGTACTTATTTTTTCTTAGAATACTTACCTGGATTGAAATTGAGTATTAGTCCTACGGTTCTGTCTTGGGTTGTTTGATGTTGAATTGGAGAATAGCTTGCCTGAGGCCTTCCTAAACTCCCATTGAAATCATTTCCTCATCTAGTGATTTTTATGTCAGAAAAGTTCTGTGAACTTGTATCACATTTGCTCCCTGGTGCAGTGTTACTGTGTTATCTTGGGAGTTCCTGTATACATACATTTATGAGCATAAGGATGGTAAGTTGATTGTGGAGAATTCCCTTTATACATATGGAGGAAATACTTTTCAACAATATATATCTCCTAACTCTAACACCGACAAGAATATAAAACTCCAAATCCCCAGCCTATGTCAATGTGTAATTATCTGTGAAACTACTTATTTTTTTTTTTAGTCAAAACACAGAGCTTGGTCCCCATCACCTGTAGGTAATTAGCTGGATTACAGGGTGCATCTGGCCATGCTTTTAGAATTCATTCTTTGCTATGCAGAAGAAATAAGTGCTTCTCCGCCTGGAAAGAACCCCCTACTAACCTTTGTGAAATAGCAGTAGCACTCACAGCAGCTCCGCTTTGATTAAAAATTAATGGTGATGTGGGCACTGGGAATTAATTATGAGCTGTGAAATCTATGTCTGATACATTTAAGAAAAATTGAATACTATGACTGCTCAAAATAGACCATTTTCAATGCATTTTAGATGTTTCCTTGATACAAAAAAAAAAAAAA
>JAQZBX010066462.1:0-16108 GCA_029593785.1 Cabassous unicinctus
AAAGAGTTAATCGCCATTGTCTCCATTGCATGACACCAACCCAATTTCCCTTTGGCAATCAGCATCAATCCCCCTGGTCAGTAAAGTTTCCTGTTTCTATAAGTGAATTAATAAGAAAAATATTGACAATCACCATCCCACACAAATCTCTTCTCCTCTTGGAAACTTGTTCTTCTCAAAATCCCTCAGGTACTTGTCATGACATGAATATACTGGCTATATATGATAGATCATAGGAAATGTACATGGTTAAAGGAATAATCAAGTTGTGTCCCTGGGATATTTCAAACTTGGAATGACACAATCTCTCTTCATTGATAGATGTGAATATAAAACTTAGGGATTGACTTCGTGTTATCAACATGTGAGCAAGTCAGGTCTAGTGGGTATCTGAAGAACTTGTGCAAAGAGAAAAGAGAGATACAAGATGACAAAAATGCCAGGTAAACTGGATAATGTTAGAGGACTCCACAAATGCTGAAGTGAAGAAAGAGAAAAATATCAGGATCCTGCTCAGGTGGTCTCTTCTTGGAGCCTGCAGAGCGTGAACCTTGGGGACATGGATCTGGAGGGAGGTGGACTTACATTGGCAAGTTTGTAAGATTCACCTACCATATGTAAATAAAAATCTAGAATATGGATTTACAAGAGATGAAGTAGGAATAGGGAATTAGAAGTTAAGGCTTAAAATGTAAAGGATTCATATTTGGAATTATGGTAATGTTTTTGTAATGAATAGGGGTGAGGGTAGCACTACATTGTGAATACTATTAGCATATATATATAAATGTGATTAAAATTGGAAATGTTAGATTGTTAGATTGTTAGAAATATTAGATTGTATATAATGGTAACAGAATAAAAAATTTTAATAATACATGGAACTGCACTACACAAACAGTGAACCCTAAGTTAAAAAAGGGACTTTAGTTAACCGTACAATTCTAAAAATGAGTTATCATTAATTGTAATAAATTTTCCACACCAATTCAACATGTTAATAATAGTATGGTATATAAAATCCTGTATTTTATGCATGATTTGTCTGTAAACACACAAAAAGTATTATGCAAAAATATATGATAACACTGATACTGATAATCAAATGAACTGGGAGATTGAATCAAAACTTTCTCAGAATTAATAGTGATAAAAATTGTCCTTTGTAAGTAAGAACTGGACTTACTTAATAATTACCTAATTTCTATAATAAATAGTTCTCCATGGTTTATTACAAGGTACAAATAGTTGTAGGTCAAAGTGAAAAATGAATAATCAAATTAACACAAGAATATGAAAATGTATGTATTGGTTTTATATGATGGGTTGTTTCTTTAAATGTATCCCTACCCCACCCTAAATTCTCTAAATGTTAAGCTTATTCATATTGATACTATTTCTGTATATGTTATATATATGGCATACTAAATGCAGATGCTCAGAAAAAATATGATCGTTTTTCTCTAAGAGAACCTAAGCCAAGGGCCAGGGGCCTGGACTGTGCAGTAATGGGTTACTGCAGGAGGCTTAGTTTTCACAAGTTCTGCACATTCCAAAGATCTTCAGAATTGCCTGTTGATAGACTAATGGGAGATATCATATGAGCCCTTGGGATATCCTGTACAATAAGAGTGATTTGTATACCTGAGACCTTGGGCCACTCCATATAGTTTATAACAGCAAAGTGATTGTTGTGAATACTTGTTTTTGTATTCCTGGGGCTTTTGATCACACCATAACAGTTTGACCTCAGGGTTGTAGGAATTGGAGTATGAATATTTGAGGTAAGTCATATTAGTGTTACATGAGTATCTAACTAATCCCCAGTAAAATTATTGGACACCAAGTTTCATATGAGCTTCCCTGATTGGCCCCACTTTGATGTGTTGATATTTAACATTGTTGCTGGATGAATTAAATTGATCCATGCAACTTCACTGGGAGAGGAAAACTCACAACTTGCACCTCCTTTTTTCTGGACTTCATCCCATTCACCTTTTGCCATTACTAATCTTGAACTTTATCCTTTGACTGTAATAAACCATAACTATGAGTTTAACAGTTTTTCTGAGGTCCGTGAGTCCTTCTAGCAATACATAAAAACCAGAGTGATCTTGGGGACCTTGGCCACAGCCACTGAATGTAGTTGTTCCATCTGCAGCATCACTTCAATATTTTAGCTGTATTATTATTGAAATGTGACAACATGTGTTGCCTGTGTGAATGTGTATTTTATGTATGTATGCTTGGTAGCTCCTGGCTATTGAGTTTTCTACACAATATGGAGAATGTATCTCAATGAATCACAAGTGATCATTTAAAAATATGAGTCTGAAGTAAGAATAAATTTCCTATTGCTCATCTGCAAACTCTGGGAAATTTCTAGGGATTGGTTACTGGGACTCAAATTTTTAAGGAGCAAAATCCCATAAGAGTACAAATATTAATAATGGGGTGAATTGGTTAAATGTATATGCTGCTTGTGAAGTTCAATTTATTTGCTGATTTGAAAGAATGTCTAATGTCTAGACATCTGCCTATGGTAACATTAGATAAAATTAATGCAGAGTACTAAACATAGATGAACATATAAGCAGAAAAGCACATCCCTACTTAAATACATATCTTCTCAATTATTCAAAAATATTCAATTCATGCAGGCTATTTAGAACATTGGAAATATACTTGACTCCAATTGCCTTGTCATTATTTAATGACTTAAATGTTGGTGGCCACATAACTTGTGGCCCCATCCAGGGTATTTACAATGAGGAATGTGGCCTCTAGTATAATATGGGAAAACTTCTGATGAGAAATAGAGACACTGACATAATTGGGGGAAATTCTGAAGTTTAGTGGAATCACTGGTATAATAAAAAGAGACAATGTGAAATGGGACTAATTGTATAACACTGTAAAATTGTGTAGGAGGAATGAATGTAAAATATTTGGAAAATTTAAACAAAGAATTGTGGTACTGTTATACCATGAGACATCTTCTAGGGAAGGATAACCAATATAATATTGGGACAATTCTAATGAGGGAAGATGGACTGGGAACTCTCCAGTGAGAAATGGAGATCTGGGTATAATAGTGGTCATATTTTCATGAGGAAGTTTTACTAGTACAATATAGGAAATCTCCCAATTAAGAATAGTTTCAAAAGTATGATATTGAGAACCCTTCTGAAAGGAAAGTGTACACTTATATAATATGTAGATATTTCTGATGAGGATTCAGGTTACTGATGTAATATTTGTAAGTTTTGCATGAGGGATAGGAAGAATGAATAATATTGGAAAATTTCCAAAAGGAAATGATAACACAAGTATAATATTAGCAAATTTCTGATGAGGAATGTGAACACTGGTATAATATAGTGAATTTCAAATAAACAATAGTCACAGTGTTATAATAGAGTCAAACCTCATATAAACAATTTGTGATTTTGTGTAATATGAAAATATATTGAGAGCTTGATTTTTTTATAAACAAGTTTATTTCAAATTTGCAAAAACAAAAGAACAGAAAAAGAGGATTTGATGCCCTGAATAAATATTGTGAATTTTGAAAATGAATGGAACACCATTATCTGAAGGAGAAACTACTAATGAGGAATGGAGGTAATGGTATAATATTGATGAAATTCTGAAGGGGAAGGAAAGCATTAATATAATATTGGGAAATTCATGATGAGGGTTTAGAGTACTGATATAATATAGTGGATCCTCTCAAAAAAAATGGCAGAATTGATATAATCTTGGACAATTTTAATAAGACATGGGAGAACTTGCATAATGTTGAGTAACTCCTTGTGAAAACTGGGGGACACTGACACAATAATAGAACAGATTCCATGAAGATAGGAGGCACATTTTAATATTTGGTAATTCATGATGAATATTTGGGAAACTTCTGATTAAAAACATCTGATGGGAAATGGGATATGAGGAATGGAATGGGGATGGTAATTTTGAGAAAAGTCTATGAGGAATACAGGCACTGGTATGATATGAGGAAACTTCTGAAGAAGAATGGTGATACTGGTAACATATGGAGAATATTCTGAAATTTCTAATAAAAAAGGAGAGCATATAATACTGCAAAATTTCCAGTGACAAATTGAGATACTGATATAATACAGGGAAATTCCTAATGATGAATCAGGTCACTGAAATATTATTAAGAACCTTCCATATAAGACACTGGTATAATATGGCAAATTATTTGAAAATAATGGTTGCACTGAAAAGAAATAAGATCACTATAATCTTATAACCCTATGGAAAAATTAATAAGGATGGAGATTGTCACAACATTGAAAAACATCTGATTAAAATATGGCATTTATATAATGAGAAAAATTCATATGAGGAATGAACAACCTGGTGTAATATTGGGAAAATTCTGATGAACAAAGGCTTCCTTTTATAACAGAAAACTTATTATTAGGAATGTCGACTCTGGTATCATTTGTTAAAACTTTCAATGAGACTGTACTCACTGGTATCATATGGATAAATATATTGATGAATGGGTGCATTGGTATAAAATTAGGAAAATTTGAGGTGGAATAAGGACACTGATATCATGTGGGTTAACTTCTGATGGAGGATGGAGAAATAGTGTAATATTGGACAAGATTTGAAGAGGAATATGGAACTGCTAACAAATAGAGAAACATCTGACAAGGAATGGGAGTATTCACATAATATTGGGAAATTTCCAATAAGAAATTTCCCAAAGAAATGGGCTACTCGTAAAATATGAGAAAATTCTAATGATCATAAGGAAACAGGTGATATCTTGGAAAGCTTCTGAAGATGAATAAAGACACTGGTATCATAATGACAAAAATCTTAAGGTAATGGGAGCAAAGTATAATATTTGGAATCTTCTATCAAGGAATGGTGGACTGCCTTAATATGGAGAAACATAATAAGGAGAATCTGGAAATGGTAAATATGATAAAACTTCTGATGAGAAATGGATGTAAAGGTGTGATAATTGTATAAATCTGACTGGGATTGAGGGTTCAGAAAATAAGACATTTTTGATGTAGACTAACAGAACAGGTATAATATGGAGAAAATTTGGCAAAGAATGACAGTCTCTGTATAATATTGACAATCTTCTGAAGAGTAATGGAGGCATTAGAGTATTATGGGGAATATTCTGATGAGAAAGAGGTCACTGGTATAATATTAAAAAGTATCTGAAGAGGAATATGGGTTCTGATATCATATGGAAAACTTCAGTTGATCAAGAAGGCAGTCATAAAATCCTGGAAAACATGATGAACAATAAGACCATATATACAATAATGAGAAATTTCCAATGGGGAATTCATTTAACTGTATTATAAAGAGGAATTTCTAATAATGAAATACCATGTTGTGAAAATTCCAATGAGGAACGGAAGCACTACATTTATATTCAGAAATGACTGATGATGAATGAAGATAATAGTATAAGATGAGGGGAATTGTAGATGAGAAAAGGGAGCACTGGCATAATATTAGGAATTCTGAAGATGAATGGGAATACTGGTGTTTTATTGGGAAACTGAACTGAAAGCATATTCACAAATATCTGACGAAAATGGATGCACTGAAATAATATGGGGAAACATCTGATGAAACTTGGAGGAACTGAAATCATATATAGACATTTATAATGAGGAAAAGAAACACTGATATAATATTAAGAATGTCCCAAAGAGCAATGGAGACACTAACATAATATTTGGAAATTTTTGAGGAGGAAGGGCAGCAATGGGGTACATATGTTGAAGAATGGTGTTATTGGTATAATGTTAGTAATGATAGTAATGTCCTATAGAGGAATAGAGTCACAATTGTAAAATTGGGAAATTTTGATGAAGAATGGGAACAATAGTATAATATTGGAAAACATCTCATAAGGATGATAGTAATGGGAATTCTGATAGGATAAGGGGCACTGCTTTGATATTAGTGAAGTTGCAATGGGATTGGAAGCAGTACCATAATACTGAGAAATTTCTGATGAGGAATCAGGGCTCTGATATACTATTGGGAAGATTCTGATGAGGAACAGGGAACTGGTTAAATATTTAGAACATCCTGGGGGAATGGAGTCCCTAGTATTATATTGGGAAATGAGGAATGGGTTCACATATAGTGTGGGATGGTTCTGATAAGGAACAAGGATCCTGGAATAATAATAACCTTCTTATGAGGAGGGTGGAGGTTGTATATATTACTGGTAAATTTCCTATTGAGGAACTTCTGATGAATAATGTGGACTGTAGAATAATATTGGGAAACTTCATGAGAATTGGGTCTCATTAAAACTTCTCATATCAGGAAACTTACAATGACATTTGTGGGCATTGGTATATTTGGGAACAACCTATGAGAAATAAGGCTCTAGCATAATATTTGAGAATTTCTAATGAGGAATGGGGAATAATGAGGACTAAATCAGGAGTCCATTTGTCAGTCCAGACCACATGTTCAACATACATTTTCTTTTAAGGCACAGTAATTATAATTTTGCTGATTTCAATTGAACATAAAACTAATTTATTTATTCACAATAGTGATTATACTGAAATGTGTATCATTTAGTCTTTACTAATTTTTGTCTCATTTCTTTATTTTTAGATATTACTTTTTCTAAGTATATTTCCATCTTTTCAGCCTTTTAATTATTTATTTTTTTTGCAAACAAACCACTTTCCCTCCTACCATCTTCACATGTTCAAATGCATCCATATTTCACTATCCTCGTGAATTGCCACTAACAGCACAATATTTATCACCTGATCCTACTTCTCCTAGGTTATAAATCTACTAGTGATGTTTTGTATTCCTTTATGTGACACTATTTAGTGATTCACATAATAACACACAGATCCTGCAGAGTAAGAACATCTCTATCATTATCATTAGTGGTTGTCAGTAGATAAATAAAATGGTTAGGCATATGGAAAATGTGGTATAATATCAAGGCTTAAAACAGGGAATACAAATGTACACAATAATTACTAACAAAATGTGTTTACAAATAAAATTAAATCATAATTGATAAATAATTAAAACAATTAAAATTTTAACATTATGAGTAAGTTTTTCTCAAAGTTTTATTTTATATAGTTCTGCTATTTTCATACCTACTGTATTAGTCAGCCAAAGGGGTGCTAATGTGAAATAACAAAAATGGGTTGGTGTTTACAAAGGGTATTTATTTGGGGTAGAAGTCCACAGATACCAGGCCATAAAGCATTAAGTTTCTAAGTTTCTTCTCTCACCACAGTCCATTGCCACGTGTTAGAGCAAGACAGCTGCAGACGTTTACCAGGATTCGGGCTTCTTGGGTTCCTCTCTTCCTGGGGCTGTGTTTCTCTCCGGGCTTAACTCCTGTTTCCTCCACAAGGTCAGCTGCAGACGATCAGGTGAACAGCTCGCTTCTCTTCTGCTGGGGCCTTCTTTCCAACATCAAAACTGCTTCTCAAAAACTGCTTCAACTCTGTTCTTGCCATGCCTTTTATATTTGGTTCCCCACCCACCAAGAGGTGGGCCTCAATGCCCTACTGATTTGGCCCAGTCAACGCCCTAATCATAACTTAATCATGCCCAGATTAACAGATCAGTTTACAAGCATGATCCAATTATATTTTTGGAATTCATAATTACATCAAATTCCCAAACAGCTATACCTACTTATTTGACATTTCCTGACTTCACGTTCACGCATTTCTGTTTTTGAAATAATCTTTTACATTCATTAAAGTCATCCCCTGAAAATGAGCAGTAACTTAGTCAAATCTCTCCAACACTGAAGGACAACTAGCTGAAGCTCTGAGGTCCTGCATGATTATAGACTACACATACACATACATACATACATATTTGAATGTTAATGAATTTTCTCTGTGGCTGTATAGACAAGTCAGAAAAATGTTGTTCACATAATTTGAAGTTCCTTGGCCAAGTGTTTTTAACAAGTCTCCTGGGAAATAAAGTTTTTTACATGTATTTGTATCTCTTTGGAATAATGAGTTTACAAAGAAAATTTCAAGAGTCAGTAGAAACAAGTTTGCATTTATTCCCTCAGTAAAATTGCCCCTGAGGGGTCCTTGGCCTGATTTTAAAGTCTTGCTAGTCTCAGTGAGACTTTCTATTAGGTTCATGCTGTGGAAATTTTCTGTAGTAATTTGACAGTAGTCCAGCCTAAAAAGGGATCTGGGCTCCACAGTTCCTGTGCAAACCCCATCATCTCAGCTCTGAAGCCTGTTTCCAAAGGAAAGAAAATGGAACAAAGTGAGGACATTCTCTTCCTTTTTCCTCAGAGAAGGACGTTACACTGGGCATGGGACACATGCTGTCAAGCGAGGTTTGGGATTGTTAAGGGAAAATTTGAAAGTCCTAGGAAATGAGACTAGAAACCTATAGGGAATACTTACTAATTATACCTAGATGTTTAGCCTAAACAAAAGATGGCCTTGACCTATATTAAATGTCTGAGAATTATTTGAAGGATAGGTATGAGGAATAGTCTTTTCCAATCTAACAGACTTATTTAAATATTTAGTTTAAATAAGCCTTGAGGAAATTATCTTAATTTAATAACACAGACTCTCAGAAAATTTTGCTTCATAATATCAACACTTTAGTTTCTGTAGTAATCACTATTCCTTATCATGTCTTTAGCTATCATTCAAAGACATTATGCCTACAGTTTTTATTCTTTTTCTACCCTGAATAGTCACTCAGTCTCTCTTTCTCTCCCCCTCTCTCCTCTGTTTAGCTCTAGCTCATCTCTCTATCTTCATACCCCTTGCTAAACTCCTGAGTATTATAGATGTAACACTTCTGAGAGCATAACAATATTTGAATGCCTGATATCGTCTTTCCATTTTACATATTCTTACATTGCCTCCATGGTCATAGTCTCCTAATCCAGCTCCTTTAGGCAAGGGAGGCTCCACTGGAACCTTATTTTTTGTAAGTTGAAATTTTACTTCTTTCAATTTCCATAAAAAATAAAATAAAATCTTTAAAATGTCCTTATAATTTTTATATATTTCTCTGAAGTTGCTGTAGTTTTAGTTTAGTAATATGTTAACAAATCTGATAGAGTTTTTGTTTTTTTTTATTTTTTATTTTTGTTTTAAAGCTGATAGATTTTAAAACTGTATTAGTTATTCTATTAACTTTCATTTTATTTATTTGGACCTATTTCAAAAATAAAAATCATACTGATACTTGATTGTAATTATGTTATATATACAAATATATTTTGCATAAATTTGATTTTTGAGATATTGATTTCAAATCCAGGAATAGAATCTTTCTCTATATATGTTCATCTTAAGCATTCCATATATTTCCATAATTGAATTAGAAATGCTTCAGTTCATTTATAATATTAATTTTGTTCTTAATACTGTTCACTTTCTGCAATATTCATCAATAAAAATGGAGTACATCAAATTATTTTATTTCATTATTATCTATTACTCCCTGTATTTTATTGTCTTCCTTGACAAGCGTGATATAATCCCATTTACCTCATAAATTCTGGTGTTTGTATGTTCACTGGGAATTTATTATTCAATAATACATGCTTAGCCTCTTTGTCTTCTGAAATTTATTATTCAATAATATACTCTTAATTTCTGTCTTCTGAAATTTATTATACAATAATATACATTTAACCTCTTTGTCTTCTTGCCTCTATTTCTAATGTGTCTATTATTCATATTACAATATCTACTTTTCTTCATATATATATTTTTATTTTTTGATTTTTTTTGTTTTCTTCTTATATATATTTTTAAATCCACTGACATATACAACAAAGCTTTTTTTACTTTTTGATGCACAATATTTACATATGTTTCGTGCAAATTGCATACAGTAAAGTTTTGTTTTTATTTCATTCTGAAAGTTATATTTAGCTGTTGTTTTCTTGAATATTATTGATATATTTGTTCTTAATTGTGTGATTCATTATTCTGGAAATTATTTGTTCTTACTTTTGTTTCCTTTATTTTTCAGAAACTTTCTTATTGATTTTCCTCTATTGCCTTTGGTTTGAGGATCACTTCTGATGTTTTCCTGTCCTCTTAAAATCACATTCTATTGTTAAATTTTTCATTTAAAATGACAAATCTATTAATGTCTCCTTCAAATATTGAGTTTTCTCCATATACTCTACCAATTTATTTTAATTGCATAAAGTAAGAACAATTCCTTCATTAACTTATATGTAGAGAAGTGTTGTCACAGACATTTCTGGCTAAGGCTAGAAATTAATGCCTGATTCACCTATGCACAGTTATTGAGACATTCCAAAGGATCAATAAAATGCTGGTAGGTTGTTCCAGAATTTGTTCCAAAAAATCTCCAATTATTTAAAGTTTAATACACTTCATGTCTGTTCCCTTTAGATATTTATTATCTTGTCATTTAAAAGTTCTACCATAATAGATTAACCTCCATTGACTACAATAAAAATTAAAGAAAATATTAGTGAAGCTTAAATTTTATATAGGGGACCAATTATAGTATCTAAAATATGAAAAGTGAATTAATTTGATTTCTACATTCCAGCAACCAGCATTTTTTGCATTGTAGTGTTCATTCTAAAGAGTTAAACATGGAGGTACAGCTGCAGCACACAATCTGTGCCTTGTAGATTTAATTGAGGCCTTGTGTTAACTGGATAATATCTGAAATATTTAATGCAAATCAGTTCATTTGAAGGTATTATCAATTACAAACTTAAATAATAATTAATAAAAATATATTCATTGCTCTAATGCTACCCTAAATAAAATCTTACATATATATGTGTGTATAGCTGTATGTCTATGTGTGTGTGTGTGTGTGTGTGTGTGTGTGTGTGTGTGTGTATGAAAATAAGTATATTGTACTTACTGCCTTTTTACATTTGGGATAAAAATAACGATGTGGGGGTTAAAATATTTGTTAGGTAAATTGATTTTTTATATCATTATTGAGAACATTGATTTTCACATATTCTTGCCTGGAAGTTATAAGAAAAATTAAACATGACCATATTATATTTTTCAATCATGTAACTTGTTAGAAATGGAAGGAATAAAATTTCCCAATTTCCTTTAACTTAGAAAATACCTTTTTAATGAATGATGTATCATGCTTCTTTCTCTTTCTTGGTTCTCTTAAGAGAAGAGATTCCCTACCCAGCATGGAGAGAGGGAATTGGACTATGTTGGCAGAGATTATTCTTATTGGGATACCTACCACTGGAACACTAAGGGGCATCTTATTCTTGATTTTTTATTGGCTTATTTGGTGACTGTCCTTGGAAACACCCTCATCATTACATTGATTTTTGTGGATTACAGGCTCCACTCACCCATGTATTTCCTCCTCAGCAACCTCTCTTTCAGTGAAATATTAACTACGGCTTGTGCTGTTCCCAAGATGCTGGCAGGATTCCTGTCAGAAAGGAATGGAATTTCTTTTAGTGAATGTTTCACCCAGTCCTAGTTCTATTTCCTCTCTGGATACACGGAGTTTATCCTTTTTACTGTCATGTCCTATGACCACTATGTGGCCATCTGCAGTCCCCTTTAGTATCCTACAATTATGAGTAGCTCACTCTGTGTCCATCTTGTCATCCTCTCCTGGGTTGGTGGTTTTTTCCTCATCCTCCCATCCACCATCCTTAAAGCAGCTCTACCATATTTTGGCCCCATGAAATTGATCACTTTTTCTGTGACAGTGCTCCCCTCCTCCATTTGGCCTGTGTTGACATACGTGCCATTGAGCTCATGGATTTCCTCAGTTCCCTTGTCCTGCTCATCAGCTCCCTCTCACTCACAGTGGTCTCCTATGTTTATATCATCTCTATCATTCTGAAGATACTCTCAGGACAGGGAGAACGCAAAGCTTTTGTCACTTGTGCCTCTCATTCACTGTGGTCTCCATGGGCTATGGGATCTCCATCTTTGTTTATGTTCTTCCCTCACAGAAGAGTAGCCTCCATCTCAACAAGATCCTCTTTATCCTCCCCAGTGTCATCACACCTCTCCTGAATCCTTTCAACTTCAGTCTATGGAATGAATCCATGAAAGATGCACTGAGGAACACCTTGTCCAAGTGCCAGGAATTCCATAAGGGGATGAGGTCCAAGTAATTGAATGTTTGATAATCATTCCAACCATGAGAAATCTCAGTCTTACTAAGAATGAGTCCACAACTTGATACTGTAAATTGGAGGTTACTATAGTATATATTTATATTATTTCCAAACATAAATAATAGTTTGAAAGGATTACTGTACATATGATGTTTTAAGATGACTAAATAAACATAAAAAATTATAATGTCCTGGTGGTAATAGGACATTTGTGGTAGTAGAGGTAGTAGTTAATATATGTATTGGTGCTAGTGCTCCTGGTTAAAAATGCTCAAAGTACTAGTAGGTATTATATGAGTGTAGCACTTGGTTGCATTTACATGTATGGAATTTGGAAAGAAGAGACAATTCAGCTCTGGGTCAGGTGAAAAAGACAGCACATACAACACACACATGACAGAAAATAAACAAAGGATAAATACTTTGGTACATAAACATCAGTTTTAACCTAACATTGACTATTATTGAGGTTATTGACTTTTTTGTCATACATTTTAACTATATTTATTTCTCACATTTTTCCATAAATTTTGCCTTTAACATTTCATTTCTCTTTTATGTCAGTTCATGCATCTTCTTCATGAAGTCCTCATTTTATTACATTTGCAAAAAAAGAGTCTTTTCGCCAATGAAGTTGATATTATTTATACTATTAATTTCACCACTTTATAGGTGTAAGAAAAACCAAACCAGTTAGCCCTCATCAACCCTTATACCATTGTCATTATGAAATTTTATTGCACTTACAATTAATTATTTTTTGCATTTATCATTCCCTCAAAATAAGATTTAAATGTCAAGGAAAGTGTTAACTTTCTTATTAAAGGCCCCAGCCTTATTACTGTATTAGAATAGAAGCATTAAACAACTGGTTCCTGGCATATTTTGTCATCTTGTATCTCTCTTTTCTCTTTGCATAAGTTCTTCAGATACCACTAGACCCGACTTGCTCACATGTTCATAACACGAAGTCAATCCCTAAGTTTTATATTCACATCTATCAATGAAGAGAGATTGTGTCAGTCCAAGTTTGAAATATCCCAGGGACACAATTTGATTATTCTTTTAACCATGTACATTTCCTATGATCTATCATATATAGCCAGTATTTTCATGTCATGACAAGTACCTGAGGGCTTTTGAGAAGAACCAGTTTCCAAGAGGAGAAGAGATTTGTGTGGGATGGTGATTGTCAATATTTTTCTTATTCATTCACTTATAGAAACAGGAAACTTTACTGGCCAGGGGGATTGATGCTGATTGCCAAAGGGAAATTGGGTTGGTGTCATACTATGTAGACAATTGTGATTAACTCTTAAACCAGGAGAAATACTGTATAACACCAACAACTTAATGCATAATTTTGAAGAACTCTGATGTGAAGAATGAATAAACAACAAAAACAAACAAGGATTTGGAACCTATAACAATGAAAATGGGTTATACCTTAATATGGTAGAAACTGAAGTGCTCCCAGCGGGAAAGGGAAATAAGGAAGGCAGAAGAGAATTACCTACTAAGAGGTCATAATCTTGTTTAGAATTCATATTGTAAAAGATATATATAGGTTTTTACTCCTTTTTCACTACATGAAATACATTGATGGTGGCTAAGGTACTTTTAAGGCTTCAGGAGTACATCAGTCTAATATGCTATCATCCTACAGTTATAGGATTGAATTTTTTAAACAAATCAATTTTATTGCTACATATTAATAAAGCATACAATTCATCCAAAGTATATAATCAATGGTATTTGCTCTAATCATATAGTTGTGTGTTCATCACTTCAATTATTATTAGAGCATTTTCATTATTTCAATAATAATAAACAAACTAGAAAATTCCTCACCTCTCAATCTCTCTATGCTTCCTCCACTGTACATAGCTGCTGTTTCTGGTTATTCTATCCAAAGTGTATAATCAATGGTTTTTATTATAATCACAATGTTGTACATTCATTATCTCAAAAATTTTAGAACAATTTCATCACTCCAAAAAGAAAGACTCCACACCCCTTAGCATTGAATTTTAGGTTTCCATTGCATTTGGGTATGCTTGATAATATACTATTAAACTACAAAACTTAGCACAAAAATAAAAAAATTCATAAAGACATTTTTAATATTTCATTTTATTCTTTATGGAAATAGAAGAAAAATTTCAACTTACAGAAAATGAGGTTAGGGATGGGGATACGGATAGGGCTGAGGTAGGAATAAGGGTGAATGCATATTGCATGCTGAGGAGAAAAGATGACAGACTTTTGGAGGCAAAATCCATACATTTTATCCACCTGAAAAGCTGACAAATGATACCCTAGAGCTCTCTCTACAAGATAGCATGTAATAGTGAGAGCTCATCAAATATTAATTCAATGTTGCTTCATCTTATTGTGAAAACTGATGCCTAACATAGTGGGTTTTCCTAAACTGCAAGTAGAGGAAGAGGTTTCCTTTGCCAGTTAACAGGAATGACTTTCCCTTGGTGTATAAACAGCAAGGTGTATTTCTGCTTCACAGGACAATACGGTAAAATATGTGCATTTATACAGACTTCTGAAGTATTGAATTATATCTTGAAATACATACAACAGGTACACATGAGCAGATATGTCCATTCGAGTCTGATTTGTGAAAAACCCACTGAATCCAGATCTATACCCAATTATTGTGGCTCCTGAATTGAAATACTCAATATTCAATCAATGATGATGATTCTAAAATACATATGGAAATTCCAAGGGGAAAGAATATCAAGGGAATTCTTTATGTAATTAAGCCAATGTTTTCTTGTGAACACTATAAGAAATTGAGAGTGCAGATGAAGACCAAAACATATATGGACACCTAATTCATGATAAATGTGAAAATATAGAGCAAATTGGAAATGAAAGACCTTTCCTTAAATGAATACCTCCATCTTCTCTATCTCACAGCTTTTTTGTCCCCTCCTGTCTTTTCATGTACTGCATATTATTATTTTTGGGGCCTTATATATGAAAATTGTAAAAGAAATGGAAAATATTGGAAAATTATGAGCCATTATCTCCTTAATTATTGTTTATGTCACATTCTTTTTCCTCTCTTTCTGCAGTATTTTATGGTTTCCCTTTTTTAATTTTTTTAAAGATATATTTATTTATTTATTTATCCCCCCCTTGCTGCTTGTGTTTGCTGTGTCCATTCGCTGTGTGTTTTTTCTGTGTCTGCTTATCTCCCCCTTGCTGTGAGGTCCTGCTACATCAGCCCACCCCGCCGCGAGGGCCGGCCTGCTATCACAAGGAGGCCCGGGTTCACTTCCCAGGGCCTCCCACATGGTAAACGGGGGCTGTACTGATTGAGCCATACCCGCTTCCTGCTGTGAGTTCTTGCTGCATCAGCCCACCCCGCTGCATGGGCCAGCAAGCCTACCCTCACAAGGAGGCCCCGGGAAGCAAACCCGGGGCCTCCCATATGGTAAACGGGAGCTCTATCAATTGAGCCACACCCGCTTCCCTATGGTTTCCCTTTTATACTTATGACCTTTTCTGTATTTTCCATAGTTTACTCTGTTTAATTCTGCATATATTCTTCTGATTTCTCTCTCTCTTCTGCTGCCTATTAAATGCTGTTATAATCAACAAGTGAGTGCTGTTTTAGTTATTTTATTTTCCCATTGTAGAAAATTCATTTGTTGATTTTCTACAATTTTCTGTTCTGTGCCAACATGGTCAATCATTACTTTTATTTCCATGAAGATTTTTAAATGGTTGTATTAATAAATCTATCTCTGAAAATTTCTCTATCTTTGATCCCCAAGAGATCTCTTTTTTATTGATTTTTATCACATGGTATCATTTTCCTGTATGGTTGGTTTTGTGTGTGCATGTGTTGGATGCTCACCATGAAATATTTAAGAGACAAACTGATAACTAGAATACTGTTTTCTT
>JAQZBX010066463.1:0-16110 GCA_029593785.1 Cabassous unicinctus
TGTCTTTGGAATTAAAACAAACAAAACATTTTCAAGCTAAACATTATAAATGGTTCATGTGAAGAATCAGTGAATCCTAATGTTTTAGCGCCCGTATTTCTTTTCTTTTTCATTTTTAACAGCTCTGTTGAGGTATAATTGACATATAATAAACTGCACATATTTAAAGTATACAATTGGATAATTTGTTCATAAGTATACACCCATGAAACCATCACCACAATCAAGATAGTGAACATATCCATCACCCCCAAAAGTCTCCTCATGCCTCTTTGTAATTCCTTCCTCCTGCCCCTGCTCTCAGTTCCCAGGTAAACACTGATCTGCTCTCTGTCAGTATATATTAGTTTGCATGTTCCATAATTTAATGTAAATGGGAACATGTGTTATATACTCTTTTCTGGCTTCTTTAAGCATAATTTTGGGATTCATCCATGTGTGTATCAGTATTTATTGTTTTTTATTTCTGAGTAGTATCCATTATATAGATATGACATAATTTTTAATCCATATCTCAGTTGTTAAACATTTGGGATTTTCCATTTGGGGCTGTTACAAATAAATATGTTATGCACATTCATGTACAAGATTTGTATGGAAATAAGCTTTCATTTCTCTTAGGGAGATATGTAGGAGTGGAATGACTGGATTGTATGGTAGTTGTATGTTTAACTTTTTAGGAAACTGCCAAATTAATTTCCAAAGTGTCTGTACCATTTACATTTGAATCAGCTTGCGTGAAAGTTCCAGTCCCTTGACAATCTTGCTAATGCTTGTTACAGTCAGTCTTTTTAATTTTAGCTATTCTGATATTGGTAGTATAGTGGTATCTCATTGTGGTTTTAATTTGCATTTCCCTAATGTCAATAATGTGGACCATCTTTTCATTTACTTATTTGCTGTCCATATATCTTCTTTAGTGAAATCTTTTGCCATTTATTTTTTAAATTAGAGAATTTTTATGTTTACAGAAAAATCATGCGGAAAGTAAAGAGTTCCCATATATCCCCCTCACACAGTTTTCCCTATTATGAACACCTTGCATTAGTGTGGTAATTTTGTTACCATTGAAGAAACACTATTATTATAATTAAACTATTAACTGTAGCCCATTATTTACATTAGGATTCACTCTGTTATATCCTTGGTCCAGGGAGTCTGCCAGTGTCTGCAAGGGTTACCCTTTCCTTTGCTACAACTTGGAAAATTCCTCAAAATTGTTAATTGGGGGAAATTATGGATCTCACCTTATTTCTAGTCTTTTAGGGATTATTGTCCTTTTTTGCCTGATATCCAGTGTCTTGAAAACTGTTATTACAAAAAAATATATATATATATATTTGTTAATTGGGCGGGGGGAGGGATTGTAAACCAGATCTCTGTTTCAGTTATGGTCAGAAGTAAAAGTCTCCAGTTCATATTTTGAATTTATTTTGTTCTCTGTGATGATGAGTTTTGTTATCTAACCCTTTTTGACACACATTCTTATGTGGTCTGCTGAAGAAGTTATTAAGTAGCCATACTAAGAAAATTCCCTGGCAGAGGGAGAACTGTCAGTTTCTGCCTTTAAAATCTCTGACGCTGAGGTTATTTCATTTATGCTTCAAGAGTAGAACTTTGAAACTTCAGCGAATTATTAGTGCAAACAGGAATGTGGCTAAAAAATTATTTGGTACATAAAGATATTATTTCAGTTACATAGAAAGTATATTTAGATAGAGCAATTCATTCCCCATCAGTGCCTGGTAAGTGAATTTTTACTTTGTGTAAGTTCTTGGCATAAAATCTTGGTAAAACATGTGTAAGGTTTTTTTTTTAACTTGTTATTTAGCTGTGTTTCCTGAGAAGAGGTATTTGTTACTTAACTCACGGGTTCTTTTACTGTGATTAATTTCTTGGTATATTTTCAATAGAAGCATAGAATGGCAGTTTTTGAGCAGTAAAGAATTTTAAAGGTTTTATTTAACCTCTATTTTAGACATAAGGAAAATAGGTTAAGTGGGGCTGATTTTCCCTATTTCACAAAGGTGGAGCTATGTCTCTGTTGCTAGACAGGTTCTTTTCTAACATATTACTTTACTTCTCTTTGCATTGTTCACATTACTTTTTAGTTAGAAAACTGGAGATGTTTCTTCAGTTACATGAGAAACTTTAAAGAACTCACAATAAGATACTTAGTGAAGTAAGGATTGTAAATAGGGCAGTCACCATCAATATTAAATGAGGATTTAAAAAATATGAAGGTAAGGGCAAGATGGCAGCAGAGTGTGGAGCTGCAAAAGTCAGCTCATCCTACAGAGCAGTTATTAAGCAGCCAGAACTATCTAAATAACCTGTTTGGGGGGACCCAGGAGACCAGAAGAGAATCCTACCACATCCTTGCAAGAGCAGAAGGAGGAGACTGCCTGTGAATAGTGAAGATTCCTGAGTAGAGCACTCCTTGCAGTGGAGGCCTGTGCCCATTCCCCACTGGTGGGGCACAGGCCCTTGGGAACTATTCCCTGGCTGGAGTTGGAAGCTCTATTTCCCAAAATAATGAGAGAAAGAGACGGCTGGGCACTGAATTCAGCTACTGATTAGTAAATTTGGCCGGCTAAAATCCAGTCCTAAGTACAGCTAAAACTTGAACCTGTCCAAGTCAGAAAGAGGCCAGTAGTCTCTATTTTAACTCTTCTCTTGCATTGAAGGGAAGCAGGGCTCATTGAAAATCACAGTGACAGAAGGGACCAGCTGCTTTCCACCCAAATGGGATTGCTGCCCTAGTCTGAGCTCCAACCCTGCCTCCAGCAGGGAGGAGGGTGGGGGGACCTGCACCAACCTCTCCAGGTAACTGCAGGCACTTTCAGTGCACATGGACCATACTGTTGGATATACCTGTGGCTCCATGCCCACCTATGACAGGGCAGGAGGAGGGAAAGTGCTCCCTCAGCTTCTCTGGGCAACAGCAGTCACTTTGGGCATGCATGGACTAGATTGTTGGGCACACCAGTGGCTACACCTCTGTTCCTGATAGGATGGGGGAGGGGGCTGTGTAGGCACTTTCAGCTTGCATGGACTAAATTGTTGGGCACACCTGTTGCTATATCCCTACCCCTGACAGGGTGGGAGGAGGGCCAGTGCTCCCTCAGCTTCTCCAGGCAACTGGAGTTGCTATCAGCCTGCACTGACTAGATTGTTGGTCACACTTGTAGCTCCATCCCCACTTCTGACAGGGCAAGAGGAGGGGCAGTGATCCCTCAGCCTCTCAGAAACTGCAGTCACTTTTGAATTGCATTGACAAGATTGTTACACACACCTGTGGCTCCATCCCCATTCCTGGCAGGGGAGGACAGGGGAGGACAGGGGTCCGGTGCTTCATTAGTCTGTCTGGGAAACTGCTGTAAGTTTTGGCCTGCACAACTTAGTTTACTGCCCACACCTGCAGCTCTATCCTCACACAGGCAGGGGAGGAAAAAGTGTGGAGCTTTTCTGGGCAACTACAGACCATCTTGTCCTGCACAGCTTGGATTACTGCACATGGTTGTAGCTCTGTGCCTACCCCTGGAAGGGGAGAAAGGTGGGAGAAGCTTCCTCAGTTCCTGGGGCAATGCAGGCAGCTTCAGCCTCCACAGCTTATAGTACCAACTGCATCATCAGCTCCTACTCTGCCAGCAGCAAGGGAGAAAGGTCAAGAAGCATGAAAATGAACTGAAAAATTTCAGATTGGCTAAATATGAGCCACTATAAAGTTCCAAAATAAGTTGAACCAGGTATCAAAGAGGGGCTGTAACACAAAGGCAAACAAATAGAAAGCCCTAGACTAAAGATAGAAATAAAGCCCAGAATAAATACATCTAGTAAATCAGATGACGGGACATTAACAAAAAATTACAAGCCATACCAAGAAACAGGACGATATGGCCCAGTCAAAGGGACACATGAAACCTCCAGATGGCATAAAGGAATAGAGACAACTAATCACAGATGTTCAAACAAATCTCCTTAATAAATTCAATGAGATGACTAAAGAGATGAAGGATATTAAGAAGACATTGGGTGAGTACAAAGAAGAATTTGAAAGCATACACAGAAAAATAGCAGATCTAATGGGACTGAAAGGTGAAATAAATGAAATTAAAAACACACTGGAGGCACATAACAGCAGATTTGAGGAGGCAGAAGAAAGGATCAGTGAGCTTAAAGACAGGACCTCTGAAAGTTAACACACAAAGAACAAATAAAGAAAGGAAAGGAAAAAATAGAAGAGTCTTAGGGAACTAAATGATGGCCAGAAATGTGCAAACATATGTGTCATGAGTGTTCCAGAAGGAGAAGAGGGTCAGAAGGAATATTTGAGGAAATACTGGTAGAAAATATTCCAACCCTATTGAAGGATGTAGATTTCTGTGTCCAAGAATCACAATGTACTCCCATCTGAATAAATCTGAATAGTCCTGTTGTGAAGCACATACTAATCAGAATATCAAATGCCAAAGATAGAATTCTGAGAGCAGCAACAAAAAAGCAGTTATCATATACAAGGGATGTCCAATAAGATTAAGTGCTGATTTCTCATCAGAAACCATGGAGACAAGAAGGCAGTGGTATGATATATTTAAGATACTGCAAAAGAAAAACTGCTGGCAAAGAATCTTATATCTGGCAAGATTGTCTTTCAAAAATGAGGGCAAGTTTAGAATATTCACAGATAAACAAAAACTGAGAGAGTTTGTAACCAAGAGATTGGCTTTGCAGGAAATGCTAAAGGAGTGCTGTAGCCTGAAAAGAAAAGACAGGAGAGAGAAGCTTAGAAGACAATCTAGAAATGAAGATTATATGAGTAAAAGTATCTAAAGTGTAAAAAGAGAGGTGAAAATAAGATGTGACAGACAAAACCCAATGGTCAAAATGGTGAAGTAAGAACTGCTTTTACAATAAAAACTTTCAGTATTAATGGATTAAACTCCCCAGTCAAAAGACACAGACTGGCAGAATGGAAAGAAAATATGAGTAATCTATGTGCTGTCTAGAAGAGACTCAGCTTAGACCAGGCCGTCTTAACAAGGGGTCCATGAGCTTGAATTGAAACGAAAGAAGAAAAAAAACCCAGCATTATTCTTGTGGGGACGTGTTGGTGCAGGTATGATATATTTATTAAATAATATGCAGTATAGTGTGGACTTAGTAAGGGGCCTGTGGTTTTCACCTGACTGGCAAAGGGTCTGTAAAGCAAGAAATGTTAAGAACCCCTGCCTTAGACCCAAGATAAAAATAAATTGAAAGTGAGAGGCTGGAAAAAGATATTCCATGCATGCAGTAACAAAAAAAAACAAAACACAAACAAACAACAAACAAAAACAAAAAAAAAACCCTAGAGCTGGAGTAGCTACACTTATATCAGATGAAATAGACTTTAAAAGCAAACCTGTTATTAGAGACAAGTAAGGACATTATATATTAATAAAAGGAGCAATTCACCAGGTAGTAATAACAATCATAAATGTATATGTACCTAATCAGGGTGCCCTAAATTATGTGAGGCAAACAATGGCAAATCTGAAGGGAGAAATAAATGTCTCTACAATAATAGCTGGAGACTTCCAAATATTTCAGAAATGAAATTAACCATTACATTGCAGCAAAGAGGGGAGACTCTAATCTAAAGTCTTAAAAAAGGATTGGTAAAAATGCTAATAATAAATATACATCTTCTTTATTTATCTGTACTATATACAGTATATACTGAAGTTTTAAGAAACATTAAGATCAAATAGAATTATACAAATAATAAAGGTAAAACAACAAATGACAAAAAAATTAAAACATAATGAAGTTTTAGAGTGACAATAAAATGCTTTACTGTTTTAAATACTAATTAACAGCAAATTGAATATAAGCCATTCTAATCAACAATAAGATGTTTCTTTTTAGCAGCCACTTGGGGTGGGTGGGGAGAGGGAAAGGAGATGGAAGGTGATCAGGAGGGGGTTAGGATTACTTAATCCTTTACTTCCCTAAAGACACAAACAAATGCAATGCTCCAAAGATTAGAATCAGCTCTACTTCTGTCCCACCATCCAGGCCTCATTTCAAGCAAAAGATAAGAGTAGTTTGGTTTGTTCCTCTATTAAAGTGGGTAAAACATAAAAGGAAAGTTAGCTCATATTTGCTACACATTAAGGTAGCATTTGATGCAAAACTACAGAGACACCTATCAAGATTTGCTACCTCTGAGAAAGAAAGCCAAAGTACATAATTTATATTCCAAGAATTTTTGATTTGATTCTAAAAAGAAAATATTGTTGAAAGTTGAAAGACCAAATAGTGCGAAATGACTCATTATTTGGCATTAATTCCTAGTAAATATGGATGGTATATATATTTCATTAGAAGATACATTGTAAGAGGGTTCAATAATAAAAGGAAAATTCTGAGCTCAGATTTGGAAAGCTTAATATTCTTGTAAAATTATTACATTTTTAAAGAAAATTCATTTTACTGTTCTTGTATTAGAAGACCTTATAGTGAAATGTTTACCAATTTTTAAAATTGTTTCCTTTGTTCTAAACTACATTCTTTTTAAAATAATACTTCTAGTATTAAGTGAAATAAGCACAAATCTCAGCTAGTTACTTTATTTTTTTAAACAATTTATTGAAGTATTCATACATGAACATACATAAACTATACATGTTCAGTAAACATTGTGAACTTACAAAACAAAGATGCATAACATCATATAGGGCTCCCACACATCACCCTACCACAAATACTTTGCATTGTTTTGAAGCATTTGCTAACAAATTATGAAAGAGCATCGTCAAAGTATTACTACTAACTATAGTCCATATATTACTCCCCTATACATTGTTTTAAAGAATTTGTTTACTTACTTTTATCCATCTCCCCCCACCACCCCAGTGATGATGTTGGCTTCATACAATGAGTTTGGTAGCATTCCTTCCTGTTCAATTGTTTGGAAGAGTCTGGGTAAGATTGGTATTGAATCTACTTTGGATCCTTGGTAGAATTCACCTGTGAAGTCATCTGGTCCAGAGCTTCTCATTTTGGGGAGGTTTTTGATGACAGCTTCAATATCTTTACTTGTGATTGATTTGTTGAGAGCTTCTGTTTCTTCTAGGGTCAGTGTAGGTTGTTCATATTTCCCCAGAAATTTGTCCATTTCACCCTATGTTGTCTATGTTGATGGCATACAGTTGTTTGTAGTATCCTCTTATAATCTCTTTTATGTCTCTGGGTTCAGTAATTATGCCCCTCTTTTCATTTCTGATTGTATTTATTTGCATCATCTCTCTTTATTTCTTTGTCAAGCTAGCTAAGAGTTTGTCAATTTTTTTGATCTGGTCGAAGAACCAACTTTTGGTTTTGTTAATTCTATTTTTTTTTCTTCTAAATTTCATTTATTTCTGCCCTGATCTTTGTTATTTCATTCTTTCTGCTTGCTTCAGGAATAGTTTGTTCTTTTTCTAGTTCCTCCAGCTGTGTAGTTAGGTGTTTTGATTTTAGCTCTTTCTTCTTTTTTTAATGTAAATGTTGAGGGCTTTAAATTTCCCTCTCAGCACTCCCATTGGTTTTGATTTGTTGTGTTCTTGTTTTCATTCATCTCAGATATTTACTGATTTCTTTTGTAATTTCTTTTTGACCCACTGATTGAGTGTGTTACTTGATCTCCATATATTTGTGAATTTTCCCTCTTCTGCCTATTGCTGATTTCCAGCTTCATTCTATTATGATCAGAGAAGGTGCTTTGTATAATTTTGATCTTTTTATATTTATTGAGATCTTTTTTGTGAACCAACATATGGTCTATCCTGGAGAAAGATCCATGAGCACTTGAGAAGAAGTGCATCCTGCATTTAGGGGTGCGGTGTTCTCTATATATCTATTAGGTTTAGTTCATTTATCATATTATTCAAGCTCTCTGTTTCTTTATTGATCCTCTGCCCAGATTTTCTATCCAATGAAAGACTGAAAGCTTTCTTGCTGACATCAGGAACAAGACAAGGTGCCCACTGTCACCATTTTTATTCAATATTGTGCTGGATGTTCTAGATAGAACATTTAGGCTAGATAAAGAATTAAAAGGCACCCAAATAGGAAAGGAAGAAGTAAAACTCACTATTTGCTGATGATATGATCCTATATCTAGAAAGCTAGTGGAACTAATAGATGAGTTCGGCAAACTTGCAGGACACAAGATTAATACACAAAAATCAATAGCTTTTCTATACACTACTGATAGGCAATCAGAAAACAATTCCATTTATAATAGCAAGTAAAACAATCAAATACTTAGGAATAACCTTAACCAAGGACATAAAGGACCTGTATTCACAAAACGCCAAAACATTGCTAAAAGAAACCAAAAAAGACGAATAAATGGAAGGACATTCCATGTTCATGGATTGGAAGACTATCATTAAGATATCAATTCTACCCAAACTGATTTACAGGTTCAACAAAATCCCAATAAAAATCCCAACAGCTTTTTTTTCAGAAATTGAAAAGCCAATAATCAAATTTATTTGGAAGAGTAAGGGTCCCTGAATAGCCAAAAATGTTTTAAAAAAGAAGAACCAAGTTGGAGGATTCTCACTTTTGGACTTTTTAAAGCCTACTACTGAACTACAGTGGTAAAAATAGCATGGTACTGGCATAAAGACAGATAGATTAACCAACGAAACCAAATCAAAAACTCAGAAATAGACTCATATCTATAGTCAAGTGATTTTTGAAAAGGTGGTCAAGCCCTCCCAGCTGGACCAGCACAGTCTGTTTGACAAATGGTGCTACAAGAACTGGATATGAATATCCAAAAGAAAGAAAGAGGACCCTTATCTCACACCTTATACAAAAATTAACTGAAAATGGATCAAGGACCTAAATATAAAACTGACAACCATAAAACTCCTAGAAGAAAATATAGGAAAACATCTTTAAGACCTTGTGCTAGGCATTAGTCTCTTAAACCTTACACTCAAAGCATGAGCAACAAAAGAGAAAATAGATGAATAAGACCATCTCAAAATTAAATACTTTTGCTCCTCAAAGGTCTCTATCCCAACTACTTATTTAAAAATTGTCTTTTGGTCTAGAACAGGGTTTCTTAACAAGGGGTCTGTGAGCTTGAATTGAAATTCAAAAAAAACATTAATCTTGTGGGGACAGATTGGTGCAAGTATGGTTTATTTATTAAATAATGCACAGTATAGTGTGGACTTAGTAAGGGGTCTGTGGTTTTCACCTGACTGGCAAAGGGGTCCCTGGAACAAAAAAAGGTTATGAATCCCTGGTCTAGGGAATCATTTCTGAATGCTTTGCATTTATTGTTACATTCTCCAATTTATTGTACTCTGCATTATACTACTCTTGCTTTTAAAAGACCTTTCTTTCCTTTCTTACTTAAGGGAATGGCAGTTAACATTTATTTTGTGCACATTATAAAACAGTAACTAGTATGTTGAAAGGAGATTTCGAAAGACTATGGGTATAGGTGGAAATCATCAGACTGGCAATGGAACTGGTCTCATAGAGATAAAGAAAGAGGGAAATGCACCAAAAATAGCTACCATCTATCTGTACTAGCTCTTCATCCATTAATATTAGTCTATATTTATTTCTGAGCTGTGTCACTAGACAACTCTGCATAGAGAAGTACTTTCTGTTTTCACAGACATTTTTTATTAACCCCAGCAAGCCAGCTCACGGAGGCACCAAGTTGTCAAAAGAAAAATAAGTCCAAATCATTTCTTCTAACAAAAATGTTTCCAATTATATATGTTGGTCTTCACACCATCTCTGTATGCAGAAGGCAGCACTTTTTAAAAACCTTAAATATTGTGTAGGCCATTATTGCTATCAGTCTGATTATGAATCTTCAGCTGATAAGTTGTCTCAAATAGAGATCCATTTTGCAACCTAATATTGTGGATTGAGGGGGGAATCCCTTTGTAAAAATTCTCCACCACTATCTCCATAATCTCTACTTCACTGAGTTTCATCCAAGTGCGAAAATGAAAAATTATAACCTGCCAAGCATCAGTGGCAGAATGAAATGAAAAAATTGTGAGTTAATAACAGTGATGCTTGAAAAAAATTTCCTGGCCAGTTTAACATTGCTTCATCCAAGGTCACTTCTGAGAACTGATTATTTTTAGTAATTTGCAGATGAGACCATTCTACCTTGGTCATGGTCAGTGAAGATCAAGAAAATACCAAAGAAGGCTTAAGACTCAAGGTTATCTTTTTCAGATAAGACATGGCAGAGAAATAATTTTCAAATAAATGAAACTTTAAGCCTATGCTATGTTTTATTGGAGATATAAAGTCATTGTAATGTAAAACATCAGGGGTAAGGATAGCAGAAGGACATTGCTTAGTAGTTCCTTAAGCAGTATTTCACATGGGAAGGAAATGCTCAAGATATTTTCGTAGTATTTTATGCTGATTCTTTTTAAAATAAATCACTGCAGATTATATTTTGTCTAAACATTGATTAAGATGTCCTTATATAGCTCATTTTTTAACTTCTGGAAAGCTTCCAAGTTTACTTTCTTTTGCCCAATTTCAAATTTGAAATTACATTAAATAATCCTTTAAAATATAACCTTGTTATTTTACATATAAATCTAGACAATTATAGAGAATATAATGGATATTTCCCATAATTTTGCTACTCATGGATAGTGTTTAATGATCCTTTAATGTATCACTTTTGATACCTGTGTGTGTATCTGTGTATGTGTCTGTGTTCACACATGTTAGAGAAGAGAGGCAGGAAGATGAGAAGGAAAACTTTTTTATAATATTATGAGCTCACAATGGGGAGCTAGTCATATTTTATCTAACAATTTGCTGTGGACACCTTTCTATGTCAATAATTACTGGTTTGCATCTTAATTTTTTAACAAATCAATTTTATTGATATATATTAATACAGAATAAATCCATCCAAAGTGTACAATAAATGTATTTGGTATAATCACATAGTTGTGCATTCATCAATTCAGTCATTATTAGAGCATTTTCAGTATTCCAATAATAATAAAAAAACAAAAAATAGACAAAAACTCAACACTTCTCAGTTTTTCTATGCTTCCCTGCTGCACACAGTTGCTATTCTGTTTCTGTAGTTTATTTGTATATATATTTTGTAAAAACTGTCTTATATATATTTGCAATATTACCCATGTTCATATTTCACATGAGATTTCACTATGTTATACATTCCCATTTTACATTTTTTTAGCTTTCCTTCTAGTAATATAAATGTCCTTAGACTTTCCCTTTCAACCACTGTCATTCCCATATAATAACTCTGCTAGTTAACCACTACAATGTGCTTTAACCATTTCTATTCATTTCCAAAGATTTACAAACAACATATACTGGTTATGCACAAATTAACCCTCAGTTTTCCATTCTCTACCTTCATTCTATTTTTCTCGTGACCTCTATTCTAATTATTAATTCCATGAGTTTACACCATCTATTTAATTCATAATAGTGCAGTCATACAGTATTTGTCCTTTTGTATCTGTCTTGCTTCACTCAACATAACGTCCTCCAGGTTCATCCATGTCATATGCTTTATGACTTCATTTATTCTTACTGCTGCATAATATTCTGTTGTGTGTATACGCCACAATTTGTTTATCCATTCTTCTGTTTATGAACACCTGGGTTGTTTCCATCTTTTGGCAATTGTGAATAATGCCACTGTGAACACTGGTGTGCAGAGGTCTGTTTGTATCATTGTTCTCAGTTCTTCTGGGTATATACCTAATAGTGGTATTGCTAGGTCCCATTGCAAGCCTATATTCAACTTCCTTAGGAACTGCCAAAAAGTCCTCCACAGTGGCCGTACCATTCTACATCTCGACCAACAGTGAATAAACGTTCCTATCTCTCCACATCCTCTCCAACATGTACAGTTTTCTGACTTTAATAGCAGCCAGGCTAATAGGTATCTCATGATACTTTTGATATCTCATTGTACTTTTGATTTGCATTTCCCTAATTGCTAGTAATGTTGAACATTTTTTTCATATGTTTCTTTGCCATTTGTATTTCTTCTTTGGACAATTGTCTTTTCAAGTGTTTTGTCCATTTTTTAATTGGGTAGTTTGTCTTTTTGTTATTGAGTTGTGTGATCTCTTTATATATCATGAATATTAAACCGTTATTGGATATGTGATGTCCAAATATTGTCTCCCATTGAGTCAGCTGCCTTTTCACTCTTTTGACAAAGTCCTGTGAGATGCAAAAGTGTTAAATTTTGAGTTGGTACAATTTATCTGTTTTTTCATTTTTGCTCGTGCTTTAAATGTAAGGTTTAAGAACTAATGCCTACCACAAGATACTGAAGAATATTTTCCCTACATTTTCTTCTAGGAATTTTATGGTTTTTGCTTTTATATTTAGGTCCTTGATCCATTTGAGTTAATTTTCATATAAGGTGTGAGATAGGGGTCCTCTTTCTTTCTTTTGGCTATGGCTCTCCAGTTCTCCCAGCATCATTTGTCAAATAGACTCTACTGGCCTAGCTGGGAGGGCTTGACTGCCTTGTCAAAAATCACTTGACCATAGACGAGATGGTCTGAGTTCTTGATTCCATTCCATTGGTCAATTGATCTGTCTGTATGCCATTGCCATGTTGTTTTTACCACCTGTAGCCAACAAACAGTCTTCCAGGCTATGAACTTGGAATGGCCTTCCACATATTTAAGTCTTCTTCAGTTTCTTTTAGTAATGTTTTGAAGTTTTCTAAATACAGGACCTTTATATCCTTGGTTAAATTTATTCCTCAATATTTGATTCTTTTAGTCACTATTATGAATGGAATTTTTTTCTTATTTCCTCCTCAGATTGCTCATAAGTGGTGTATAGAAACACTATTGATTTTTGCATATTAACCTTGTATCACGCCACTTTGCTGAACCCCTCTATTAATTCTAATAACTTTGTTGTGGGTTTTTCAGGTTTTTCTAGATATAGGATCCTATCATCAGCGAATAGTGAAAGTTTTACTTCTTCCTTTCCTATTTTGGTGCCATTTATATCTTTTTCTAGCCTAATTGCTCTAGTCAGAACTTCTAGCACAAAACTGAATAACAGTGGTGACAGTGGGCATCTTGTCTTGTTGCTGATCTCAGAGGGAAAGCTTTCAGTTTTTCACTGTTGAGTACAATGCTAGCTGTAGGTTTTTCACATATGTACTTTACCATATTGAGAATACTTCTTTCTATTCCTATCTTTTGGAGACTTTTTGTCAAGAAAGCATGCTGTATTTTGTCAAACGCCTTTTTTGTGTGTGTGAAAATAGAGAGGATCATGTGATTTTTCTTCTTCTATTTATTAATGTGGTTTATTATACTAATTGATTTTCTTCCGTTGAACCACCTTTGCATACCTGGGTTAAAACCCGCTTGACTGTGGTGTATAATTCTTTTAATGTATTTTGGATTTGGTTTGCAAGTATTGTCTTGAGGATTTTTGCATCTATATTCATTAGAGATATTGGTCTGTAATTTTCTTTTTTCATAGTTTTTTTAAAGCTGGTTTTGGTATTAGCATGATGTTGACTTCATAGAATGAGTTGGTAGCATTTTTTCCTGTTCAGTTTTTTGGAAGAGTTTGAGCATGATTTGTATTAGATTGTCTTTGAATGACTGATAGAATTCACCTGTGAAGCCTTCTGGTCCTGGGCTTGTCATCTTTGGGAGGTTTTTGATGACTGTCTCATTCCCTTTACTTGTGATTGGTTTGTTGAGGTCTTCTATTTCTTATAGGGTCAGTGTAGGTTGTTCGTGTGGTTCTAGGAATTTGTCCATCTCCTCCACGTATTCTAGTTTTTTAGTGTACAGTTGTTCATACTATCCTCTTATGTTTTCTCTCATTTCTGAGGGGTCAGTGTTACTGTCTCCCCCTCTCATTTATGATTTTCTTTATTTGCATCTTTCCTCTTTTTTCTTGTCAGTCTAGCTCAGGGTTTGTTGATTGTGTTGATTTTCTCAAAGAACCAACTTTTTGTTTTGTTGATTCTCTCTTATGCTTTTTTGTTCTCGATTTCATTTATTTCTACTCTGATCTTTACTATTTCTTTCCTTCAGCTTGGTTTGAGATATTTTGCTGTTCTTTTTCTAGTTCCTCTTGGTGTGCAGTTAGATATTCAATTTTAGCTCTTTCTTCTTTTTTAATGTCAGCACTGAGGGCTATAAATTTCCCTCTCAGCACTGCCTTTTGGCGTCCGATAGGTATTGATATGTTGTGCTCTCATTTTCATTCGTATCAAGATATTTACTGAATTCTCTTGCAATTTCTTTTTTTGACCCACTGATTATTGTTGTTTCTTCTCCATATATTTATGAATTTTCTCTTTTTCCATCCATTATTGATTTCCAGATTCATTCCATTATGGTAAGACAATGTGTTCTGTATAATTTCAGTCTTCTAAAATTTATTGAGACCTGTTTTGTGACCCAACATATGTCTATCTTGGAGAAGGATCCATGATCACTTGAAAAGAATGTATAACCTGCTGTTTTGTGGTCTAATGCTCTATAAATGTCTTTTAGGTCTACTTCATTTATTATATTATTCAATCTCTTTGTTTCTTTAACCTCTGTCCAGATGTTCTATCCAATACTGAGAGTGGTTTATTGAAATCTCTTACTATTATTGTAAAGACATCTATTTATCCCTTTACTTTTGCCAGTGTATGTCTCATTTATCTTGGGGCACTCAGGTTAGGTGCATAAATATTTATTATACTTATTTCTTCTTGGTGAATTGTCCCCTTTTATTAATGTATAATGACCTTCTTCATCCCTTATAACAATTTTGTGTTTATAATTTATTTAGTCAATATTAGTACTGATTCTCCAGCTCTGTTTTGTTTATTATTTGTGTGGAATATCTTTTTCCAAAAGTTGTCAAAGTAGGGTTACGGATTCACCAATGGGGCAACGATTTTCTCCCAGAGTTCTAGGCTAAAGAGAGACCTTGAAGAATTGTTTTTCTGCTTGCAGTTTCTGGCCATCCAGCAGATTGTGCTTATTGGTGAACCTTTCCATGGAAGTGTATCTTTCAATCTCCACTTTCCTCTGTTTCTGGTCTGGCCAGAGTTGAGATTCAAAGCTGGTTCTACTGGTCCTTTCACTGAGAGAAACCACTCTCCACCCCTCCCCCCCCCAATGTACCCTCCCTCTTCTCTTGTAACAGCTAACTGGAAGAAAGAGGAGTATTCCCCTCTTAGTTAGCTGCAGTGATCCAGGGGTTTTATCCAGACTTAATATCTTGAGGATGGGGGATGGTGGCCATTCCTGGCTGCCACAAGGTTTAGTATCTCACGTTTGTTGTTTTGCGTTCTTCATCTTTCTGTCCCTCACCCTCCTAGGGGTTGCACAGCATTGTCCTGGTCTGCTGACCCCCAAAGCAAGTCCCTTGGACAGCTTTTGGTCCTTTCCCCATTGTTTATGTGAGAAAGTTGAGCCCTGCCTGCCTACTCCAATGCCATCACCCTAGAACTCCTGCATTTTAATTTTTAATGGCTTTAGAGGTTGTCTGTAGCATCTATTGATAAATATTTAGAATAATTACAGTTTTTCACCATTATAAACAATGTTAAAATGAACTAAATATAGCTTTTGGTATCTGTCAGATTGTTGAATAAATTTGAAAAGTAAAAATAATGGAAATTTATACATTTGATAATAACCAAAATAGTCTCTAGAAAAATATAACAATTTCTACTTACAGCAGAAGTATTTACTTTACTGTGTCTTTACAACAAGGGCATTATTCCTCAATTATGCAGGTGAAATTTAGTATCTCAAAATTGTTTTATTTTGCTTATTAGTGGTGGTGAATAAATTTTCAAATGTTTAATGACTGTTACACTGCCTTATGTGAATTACTATGAATTACTTGTTATAGCAGTTTGGCAGTTTGATATAGTTATGAATTCCAAAAATAGATATTGGATTATGCTTGTAAACTGGTCTGTTTATCTGGGCATGATTAAGTTATGATTAGGGATTTGATTGGGCCGTGTCAGTAGGGTGTTGAGCCATGCCCCTTGATGGTGGGGTCTCAAAGATAAAAGACATG
>JAQZBX010066464.1:0-16129 GCA_029593785.1 Cabassous unicinctus
AAAAAAGTTACCTCCTTTTGAAAAATAGGTAGAACCACCACGACTTTAAAGATTACATTAAACTTTTCACACCATTGGCTCATTGAGTCCTCATAGTTTTCCACACAAAGAACAAAATGATATAGCTGCCTCTACCCTAGAGGATTTTAACAGTGTAAGGGTAATGATCATAAATTGTTTTATTCCTTAAAAATTATGTTCTTGGGGTGTTTTGTACCAAACTGTATATTGAAGTTCTTTGATTTTTTTTTTCTGCATCTATTTTCATACAAAGAAAGATTTAAAAAGAGAGACAATATAGAAGTAGTTAATATTTTTAGGAATAAGAAAGGCATTATGTGAGAAAGCCATGGGTAAGTACCGATAAATTGTGATTTGTTATCAAGAATGATAATACTGGATGAAATACTCTACTAATGGGCTTTGAAAGTCCTAGGATAAAGAATTAAGATTTGAAATCTACAAAGTACTGTTGGGAGAAAAAAGGAGTTTGATATTGAAAGAGAAAAGTAAAAGCAAATGGTAAGAGTGAAAAATGGGTGACAAGAACTGGACTGTTCCCCACCTCCCAGAGAAGAAAGGGGGCGGGCTGTGACCATAGAAGTATTAGTGTAAATGGAGGACGGGGTATCACTGTCACTAAGTAGAAAGGGGTTAACAGGAAAGACTTAGTGTGCAGAGCTGTGTGGTAGTTTGAGATTTTGCCTTATTTAATGTGAGCTTTCCGTAATAAAACAGTTACTTTAAAAGAGATGGGTGACTGAGTAAACAGAGTCTAGAACTTATATATTTTAAGATCCTTCTGCTTAAAATGCCCTTCCTTCCCTTTTTGCCTAGAAAATTCCAGTCCTTAGGTACTCAATTCAAGAATACTTGCTCTCCCTAGATAAAGGGAACTTCACCCTCCTTTTGTGCCCCTGCTCGTCTTTATATATTGCATTTTTATGTTTGCAAGCCTGTTCTGCTCCGCATGACTATAAACTCCTTGAGGACTGACACGGGGTCTCATTCGTCTCTCTCTGAGGCCTGCCATAGTGTCAGAGCAGATAGTAGGTGCTCAGTATATATGAATAGAAGGGAATGGATAGATGGATGGATTGATAATAATTTACTTGAAAGTCAATATAAAGAATTTACTTGAAAGTCAGTATAAAGAATAAGGAAGTAACATTGAACTTGAAGATATTCAGTGTCCATAAGAGGGATAAAATTCAACAAACTCTTAAGGCAGTTTCAGTAACGTAAGTCCAGATTTAATCATCTAAAAAATTGTTTACTATTAGATAAGAATATCGACAAACAGCAAAATAAATGAATGGTAGCAAACATTAGTGAGTTGCTAACCTTTTTTTTTTTTTTCGTTCTTCCCTACAGATTGATAGACAACAGTTTGAAGAAACAGTTCGAACACTAAATAACCTTTATGCAGAAGCAGAAAAGCTTGGGGGCCAATCATACCTTGAAGGCTGTCTGGCTTGTTTAACAGCTTATACCATTTTCTTATGCATGGAAACTCATTATGAGAAGGTGAGGCTATGTTTGTTTTTCTCAAAATCTTTTAAAATCATAAAGAAGGTGAGTCTATTACATGTATATGTTTACATGGTGACAACTGCCACGAAATTTATAGGAGCATTTCTAATACTGAAATTTTGTTTTTGCTCCTAACATCCAGAGCATATAGGAAAGAGGCCTGAGCCTTTCAGAAACGGGTCAGAATTATGTCAACTCAGAGTAGACATGTTAATGTACAAATTTTGCCTACACTTTTGAAGACTGTCAGAAATTTAAATGTTCTCATTCTGCCTAGCTTTCTGAAATTCTTTTTCACTTGATTTCCCAAATTTCTATCTTCAGTCTTATGCTCCTACCTGAGTTCTTATCTTCTTTTTCAGACTGCCTGCTGGCTCCTCAACTTAGAATGTCCAGCAGTCAACCCTCATACTTCCCCATTTTGGTTACTAGTACCCCTGTCTTTTCAGTACCATCTTGAAGTGTGGAGGATAAGGAAGAAGGAAAATTAATCAGTTGTCAAAAAATGAGATATTTACCACTTTCCCATTCATTAACTTTTCATGATTTCCTCTGCCACTCCTACTTTGTGCCTTTATTGCCCCTCTCCTAGACTATTGAATGGTCTCCCAACTAATCTCAGGTCCTCCATTCTTTTCTTTTCCAGTATATCTGCTATCTTCCTAAAACACATCCTGACTCCCCCCATCACTCCTGCCAATTCAGAGACCTTCCCTGGATTCCCATTTATTGCCACTGAGTAAAATTCCCTCGCTTTGTCTTTCAGCCAAACTCAGTTACTCACTGGTTACCAGACATACCCCCTATGGTCTTCCTCCACCAAGAATGCCATTCTTCCCATGTTCAGATCCTACCATTCGCTTATGTCCCACTTCCACTTAACTTTTCCTTACTCTTCTGCTCAGAATTCTTTCTCTTCCTTATCCCCACCACATTTTGTTTGTATCTATTTTATGGCACTTGTCACTCTACTTTACACTCTTATTTATCCTTCAAGTATGAATTTACACTCTTATTTTTCCTTCAAGTATGAATTTTTCTTGAAGTTTAGGACAGTGCCTTACCAATTTTGTGTTCCTCCTGATGCCTAATGCCGTGCCTTGAGCATAGTAGGTACTCATTTTAGATATGTGTTAAATTAAAGACTTGACATTATTCACAGTAAACCCCTAACATAGCATTAAGTTCTTACAGTATTTGGAAATTGAAATCCTGTCAGAATATCTATATTCTCACCATCTGATAGAGATGACCCTGGATTGCCTTGCAATCCACTTTTGTAATGAAGAGCAATGAAGAGCAGATACAGTTGCAACTAAAATTATTTTGAGCTCCTGGTTGAAAATGCTGCTATATTCTTTATAAGCATCCTGACATGTATTTTTCAAAACTAAATTAGTAGTTTATACATTTTTCCATATCACACAGAGAAGTAACTAACTTTCATTCCTGTTTAATGTCCTGACATTCAAACGCAGCAGTTATAAAGGATTAGTATCAGTTTTCAGTCTATGTTTGGCCTTAGTACTTCCTCTTTAAATAATAAATACTGAGTTCTGCTGGCACGCTTCTTCCTTACTGAAAGGATGCCCCTGTGGCAGGAAAAGAAGGTGGGGAAGAAGGCTAGAGATGAATTTGGAGAAAGAAGCAGGAGCTGTATCATGCAGGACTGTGTAGTCCATGGAAAGAAGCTTAGATTTTATTTTCAGTGAATTTGGAAGCCATTCAAAGGTTTTAAGCAGGAGAGTGACCTGATCATCAGATTTTTGTTTTAAAGAGATCCTCTTGCTCTATGGAGAAAAGATATAAGGGTAAACATGGGGAAAGCAGTTAGGAAGCTCTGCAGAAGTCCAAGCAAGAGATGATGATAGGTTGCACTAGGTACTGAGCAGTGAAGGTGGAAGGAGGAGGGTAAATTCACATGGTATGCTGAAAATAGAACCAAGACTCAACAAGGAGCTGAATGTGGGCAGGAAAGGTAAGGCTGAATTGATATAAAAACTCTCGTCCATGGATGGTCATTTAAAATCATATATAATATTGCCAATTTAAGGTAGAAATACAGTCTCCAGAATATTTTATTCATGGTTAGTGGAGGATCAGATGCTTGAGTTGTCATTTCACTATGCCATTTAGATTTGTTAATAAAATGTTAATGAACTTTTATTTATCCATGTGTATTTGCTGAAATAGATACACAGACCTCCTACTTGTCAGTAGTAAAAAGAAATGGATGGGGAATGGTTGTAGCTCAGTGTTTGATCACCTGCTTCCCACATACAAAGTCCCAGGTTCAATCCCTGGTACCTCCTAAAAGAAAATAATTGGGTGCCCGACAACTTATTTATTCATTATAGGATCTTGGACAAATTACTTAATCTAAGTGTGAGTTGTTTTTTCAATTGTAAAATGGATCTTGGAATTAATAAATTGCCTAACATATAGTACATGTTTAATAAACAGTGTTTTTGTAACGTAATTTAAAAATGAAGTTAGTGTCTATATAAGTTTTAGTTTGATATTTATGAACTCACATATTTGATTTATTTCAAGTATAAATAATCTGCTTTAGCAGCTGCTAGTTTATTTATGCTAAAACATTTAGCAGTTCTCAGTATCAGAAATACAATGGAAATTGATCCCACTATGTTTGAGTGTGTAATTGTATGTGTGAAAACATTTCATTTTATTGTTTGAAAAAAGTAATTCAGAAAAACCTACAATTATATTCTTAGACATTTTCCACTTATATGTAAATAACCTGTATGTCATTTAAAATTTTTGTGCAATAAATGTTTTTTTTTTTTTTAAGAGACAATATAAATAACTAGATCATGAAAAATGAACAACTGGGATAATCATAATTAAGATATAAAGTATCTAACTTTTAAAAGAAAACTTTCAAAAGTGTATTTGTACTTTTGATAAAACGAACACTTCATTCTCTCCTAGGAATTTCTTTGCTATTGTTTTCTACTTTATGAAAGGACAAGGTTGAGTCGTTTAGTCTTAATTGTTTTAAGCACTGAAATTCCTACTCTACAAACAGTAAGCCAAATATAATAATGCTTACTGTCTGTCATGTGGGTTAAATTTTTTGAAACTGTAAATAGGCCTTTTAAATCTCATAGAACAATCATGCATTTTTGTCCTATAATGTGCTATTTATTGATTTAAATTGAAGATAAAGACTTCAGTGTCATTTCTCTCTTGTTGTTACCCATTATAATTAGGGAACAAATGGGCTTGTAGAAGGTTCTTCACTCAGTAGCAGTAGCCCTTGTTCATCAGCTAGAAAATACCCCTTCTGCCTATAAGCTATAATTTGTAAAATGAGCATAGGAAACTTGGATACTTTCTGAAAATACTAAGATCCTGGTGTTCTCACTGGGCCTCACTTAGGCTTAATATCCTCAGGGAGAAGAGTAGCCTTTCCTGAGGCTTGATTGTGCTTAGCTTTGTAAACATTATACAAACTGAGGTTTTGTTGAAGCTTTGAGAATAACAAATAATTTTTTATATATCATGTTTTGTTTTGACATTGATTTACCAAAAATAATGTGTGAATAAAATATCAGCATAAGGTGTCTTGGGATGAAAATGGTGCTTTGTCTTGTCTGGGATGCTGTATGATTTTACTCACGTTAATGCTTTTATAATGCTAGAGACTAAGAGTTTAAAAGCATCATGTTTAGGACAGTAGTGCCTTCACCAGAATACTAGAAGAGGATTTGGAGTTACACAAAAAGAAAACTGTTTTCTTTCTGAATGGATACCTGAGTGCACACGAATGTTACTAAAGCTTAAATGAAAACCCTGCCCTAACGAAGTTTTGCTTGAATCAAATAAAGGAATGCTATTTCTTTGCTAGTAATCTATACCCAAGAAGAGAGGGAAGAAATCTGTTCTGAAGGAATCCCTTCTTTGTAACCAGCCATGCAAACATTTTTCTGAGTGTCTCCCCTAGTATTAATGGACCAGGGTGAGGGGAGACTAACTCTCCAGTTTCCAATTCTGGTAGGTAAGCTGAGAAAGAAATTAGAGAGAAGATTGAGAGTCCTGAGTTGGGTACCTTTACAAGCTACTTCCTTCTATTCATTATTTGAGGACAATTAACAAACTGTGCTAGAAAGATAGTACCTAAGATTTATTTTTTACTTGTACAGACCAAGAACAACTCAAATTCTTTGAGAGATGGAAATAAAAGAATGATATATGTATCCCGATAATTAGGTGAAAAATAGCTTTTAGAAATAATATTCTTAGTTTACTACATGTAAACTCCGGGACCTGCAGGTTGTTTTTGTTTTGTTTTGTTTTGTTTTCAATAATATCATGCTCTTTTTAAACAGCATAAAACATGAGATTGTATTATCCCCAGAGATGAAACCTGAATAAACTATTTTCCTTAAATAAGAAAACTCTTTATACAAACGTGTTTTATATTCTAAATCAGTTTATATACAAAAGCATCTAAATCATAACATCCCAATTTGTTACTTTGGCCTGGTAAATTATACACCCACCCTTAAATCATAGCTTCATTTCCAACTTAATTTTCATACAGTTCTTTTTACCCTTTCTGTTGTTATTACATTTGTCTATGACTTGACCATTTGCCAATAGTGTGAATTTAGGGAAGTAGATAGTAATTTAAAGAGCTGGATCAAAGCCTCTTTGAACATTAGGCCCAGAAAAGGGTTATGATGACTTTGAGTCTGAAATAAAACATGTAACTCTTTGATTTTGGATATAGCTATTAAGATTTATTTCCTTCTAGTTTATCTGTCTCAGAATTGCCCTTATTAAATCTGGAGATTTGGTAATTTCCAGAAGTTCCTTTGTATCCTACCTGGTTTTTGTCTACATTTGCCTTGACTTTTACAACCTTAATACTTAACTTATAAATTGAAGTTTCCATTTAGGAGACAAGAGCAAACTATAGAGTATGCATGCAGTCATGGAAATGATATAAGACACCTATGGCCAGCAGAAACTCCGTGACGGCTAAAGCCCACATGCTTTACAAAGGAAATAAACTTTCCAGTTTTAAAATGACTGGGCTACCTTTTGTTTTAGGCCAACCTGTGCCATGACTTAAAGTAGATGAAAACATACAGAGGAGAGAAGAAACAATTCTTAAGTATCAAAAGGGAAGGCCAGGAGCTATCCTGGAGATGAGACGATGTCCCGTGAACAACACTTTATGAGAGCAGGGAAAGAGAAAAAGCATAACTAACCATTGTATATGTAATCATCAGTTTATTTCTCAACATCCAGGATTGAGGTAACTAGGAGGTAGGAAGGAAGGTTGTTGGTTCTCAACGTGCTTGTGTGTGCATCTGCTCTTAAGCTGCATCCAAAACGCTCTGGTTTGAAGAAGAGTCCATCCTGTTGTGCTCTGTATTATGTATCCTATGCTGTGGGGTTGTAAGCAGCTGGTGTGAGCCAAATGATCAGAACTGTACTCCTCCATACACATATCTATGTGCCTTGCTTTGAAAACTATTCACTGCCTGAATATTTGGAGATATAGCTGGCACTTAAAGTGAAAGCTGATGAAATTTGTAAAAAGCTGTGATGTTTCTCCCTGACAGGTTCTGAAGAAAGTCTCCAAATACATTCAAGAGCAGAATGAGAAGATCTATGCTCCCCAAGGCCTCCTCCTGACAGATCCCATTGAGAGAGGACTTCGAGTTGTATCTTTTTAGTCCAGATCATAAGGCCAAAGTATTTATAAAATGAAAATTCTGATGGCACTTGTTGGCCTTGGCTAGAGAGAATTTAATTCCCATCTCTTGCATTTACCCTAGGAAGATTTTGTGTTAATTGCATGCCCACCATAAGCCTCCCGAATCCAGCATTCTTCTTGAAGCCTGGTACAGTGCAGGTTTCTGCGGGTTGTTTAGGACTCGGGTTACTGGTTTTCTTGGTGGTTCTGGGGCATCTTGTAGTAATAATGGGGGTGGCACGAGTAATGTATTTCAGCTGCAGAAACTCTGAACCTAAAGCCCCTTTGAAATGCATAAACTCATAATGTGTGGTGAGACTTGTCATCCAAATGAATTGCAGTTCCATGGGTTCATCTGACTAGCTGAAATCAGTTACAGCTTCCAGATGTATAATTTCATTACCTTTGACATACTGTGCATATTTTTAGAGGCAGTAAGCTTTGAAAATCACTAAGTGAATTTGGTAAATAAAACTGCAAAAAACTAATTTAGTTTGATAACTGGAGTAATGAGTAAAATAATTTTTTTTAAATGAAGATCACATAATCCCAGGCCTTCCAGCTGATGATAATTTCAACTGTTTTATTATACTCTGCAGAAATGGTTCTTAAACTTTTGAGGGGTCATGACCTCTCTCTGGAGAAAAATTTTGCATACAATTTCAGGAGGTTTTCAAGCCCCTTAATTCACTACTTCCATGAACTCTCAGCTAAGAACCCCCTAGTCTTGTAATAAGGCACCCTTTTTCAGAATTGTTTTCCAAAAATGAAAATAAGTAATAAAGCTTAGGGAGGATCTACATATCGAGTTCTGTAAGTAATTACGTTTCTTAATACTTTCAGCATCATATTTAACTTGAGTAGAAAAAAATTAATAATTTAAAAATAAAGCAAATTGAAAGAAAAGCCTGTGCAGATTATATTCATCATCTTGCCACTGTCCCCTTTTATAAGTTTAGTTCTATAGTGTGTTTTCTTAACAGCCATGCTGTTAGATTGAAATTACCATTTATGAAGACAGAGGCATGAGCAGTGGAAGATAAACCATGTAATAAAGGTAAATGCAAAATTATATGCTTTATATTCAGTTTTTGCAAATTTGGAAGATGCATGGATTTTCTTCCCTGAGTGATAAATAAATCCTTAAATATTGGTGTATTTGCTGTATTAACTTATTATTTAAGCTAATCACTATATTAGCTTGCTATTTAAAAATCTGTATTTAACTGTAGTTCTATTTTGTGATGTAGAATTGCAACCTGATTTTTCTTTCCTCTGTTTTTTTTTTTCCCCCAGACTGGGTTTGTTGGCCCTTTGTTTTGTTTTGGGAGGTTTATTTGTCTTCTTTTGTTTTAATATTTCAAAACTATCCTATGCATTTAAATAGTTGGCTTTTGCATATAAAAAGCTATTCGGAAATTTCCCTGCCTATATGACAAATGGCTTTAATAACCAAAGGGACATTTTGGAGGGAAATGGGAGATCCTGAATATTTCATTTACTATATTTAAATAGCTTCAGAGCCTGTAGAAGAAACATTAACCTGGTGGATAGAACCATACATTTAATTCCTAAAAATAAAAAAAAACAGAAAAAATTTTAAAAATAAAAAATGTGATTCCTTTGTTTAGAACGTTCATGCTATTGTAACTCTGTATGATGCCCCTGAATAAGTGAGAAACAAAGTGGTTAGTGGTAATAGGAATCTATTGTGGTGTCATATTATGACTTTCTGGAACTATTTTCACAGTTCTTGAAGCCATAGGACATTAGCACAGCCTTCTAAGTGGCAGAAAATAATACTTCACTGTTTCTGTCAGTTTCAGTCATGTGCTCTTTCTATAGATGCTGTTCTGCTACTGCACTTTTCTAATTGACTGTGTTTGCAGATGTCTGTCACTAATTAACATGTACAGAAACAGAAAGTACCAAAGCAGGCATATTCCTTCCCAGAGTAACAATAATAACAATAGTTATCATTTTGGGTTACCTACTGTATGCCAGTTTAAGAGCTTATTCCCCTCCCCCCCTTTTTTTTTCAATACTAAAAAAAAAAAATAATTTGCTTCTGTGCCATGTATTGAATCCTACAATCAACCAGCGTTTTAAAGCTGCCTACTTTTATCACTAGTGAACGTATCAACTGAATTCTTAAAAGCCAAAGATCTAAGTAATGTCATGCTCTGCCCCGAGTTTATTTCTTTGAAAAGGCTCTGTTTTGGAACACTTGTCTGTACACTTTTCACATGTACAATTTCTCAAATGTGCAATCAGGAACCTTACGTGTGGTTTTTGTTACATGCCATTGCAGTAAGTTTGTTTTATCAACTGCAGCTGCCTTGACTTGGCACAATCCATTTGTCATGACTCATTTTGCAGCAATTATTACTAAATAGAATATTTTTCTGAGGTGATGTGGGGTTTTGAGCAATTACACACCAGAGGCTAATCTATCAATATTCAAACAACTGTGAAATTTTGAAATGGGAAAGATTTACATTAGGAGCCTCTGGATAGTTTCATGAATGCAAATATTTTTGTTCAACACAATTTAGTTTTCAGAGCTGTGTGTTCATCAGGCCCAGGACCTGGTGTGGGCTGAGATCTTGGAGGAAGGGGAAGAACTGTAAGGATAATTAATTCCATTTTGCCATTTTTTCAGGGCTGCAGGTTGAAGCATTTGGTGGAAATTAAATTAATGATTTAATAAAAGAGTACATAAACCCTGAGAATGGCCTTTATGAAAAAAGCTTCAAACAAAAATATTTTTTTAATTTAAATTTTTAACATCTTGTAGCTATTAAGCAGTCACATCTTTATAGTCACATTATTAGATAGACTGATGGTATTTTCTCTCTCTGTATTAAGATTGTTTTTATCTTGAAAATGGAATAAATGATTATTCTATCACAATAAATTAGTGATAACAAAAATAGCCAACATTTGTTGGCATTTAATGTGTGCCAAGCACTGTACTAAATGCTCAATTTTAATCATCACTACAGGTCTACAAGGTAGGTACTGTTATCCATCCCTGTTTTTCAGATGAGGAAATTGAGGCACAAAGAAGTTATTTGTCCAAGGTTAAACAACTCGTAGGCAACAGAGCCAGGGTTACAATCGAGGCGGCTGGCTCCAGAGTCTGCCCTTAACAGAGTCTGGCTACACCACCCCTCATGACATGATTGGGCAAAGAGTTAAATACACCTGGATGTCCAGGCTGTTGAGCTGTCTCTGTACTCACTTAGGCAAGGAGTACAGATCCAAATATTTTATTAAATAGAATCCTGGGTTAACAGAATAAACAATATAGTCCGCATATTATGAGCTCATATCACTTGGGGTAAGAGAGATGTGCTTAGAGGTTATTTTTAGCATCCCTTTCTAAAACGTTTATTTTTTCCCCTCTAATTATAGATCCCACCTTAAGCTGGGACCCTCATCTATCCACTGGCCGATTGCAGAGTGTCCCCTACCTCCTCTCCAGAGCATCATTCCTTTGTATCTGCTGCCAGAGCCATGGTGCCATTTACTCCAAGGACTAACTTTCTAAAATTCCGCGCCCAGGGTGACCTCTAGTCGTTCAGCATCCACTTTGTGTCTCAAAATTGTGTAGGACTCTGTAATCTTTTGATTAGTTTCTGAGCAAACACAATGAAGCATTTCACTTTCTATTCAAAGCCATTTAATAAAACATGCTGTCAGCCCAACCCAAAGTTGATTTCTTATGTGCCACCAAGTACCATTTTCTGCTCACTCCGAGTGAGCGTCCCAGATGACTTTAGACTTCGACAAGTCATATATTCACCAGTGTTCAGTCTTATTCCCCCGAGATAATAAGATGCTTTTCTCTGGGATTTTGGTGAGGGATAGACTGTATCTGTGGTTTTGCTAATGCATCTCCCAGATTTCAAGGAACTACCAGTTTTGCCATAACTCAGATCTTACGAAGATCAATTTTTGCTGTTCAGTTTCTCAAACTAGAGCTTGTTAGAAAAATAATGTATAATGTTATTTGTTTTATTAAAGCAATTATTCCTAATTAAACCAGTATTTAATGCAATTTCTAGTTATTTTCTTTGGAGAACTTTATTTTATTATTGCATTACCATGAATGTTGGAAAGATGTGTGTTTTGCTTGTTCATTACAAAAATAAGTAAGCACAATAAAGTGGATGCTAAACCATCAAACATAAATGTTCCTTGCCGTGTCCCTGAATGTGTAATAAGCAAGTGTAATAAATATTTTAATTATAGTTTTGTTATAAATATAACTTATGAGGAAAAAATTTGATAGGAATAATACTGTATATTGCTAATTTTTAAAACCTTACTGGCAAACCTTAAGAACCATAGACTTTCCTCATAAACAGTATTCAGTGCACAAAAATCTTACAGTTCAAGTAAAGTAAGTGATTTCCAAGTAAAACTCCCACGTCTGAGTCTATACTTCTAGTCTTTTTGGCTGTACATTCTTAGTATCATGGCTTCTTGGGCCCTCAGTCTATCTTTGGGGCTTGAGAGCACTGTACTTAGGAGAGAGTTAAGAAACATATTAGGAGAGAATGAAACAGTTAAAAGTTTTACTTTCAGAGATATTGTAGGTGCTAATACTGGATTTAATCTTTCAGATTTAATTTTTTATGGGTTAGTTATTCAATAAATCCCATAAGTCTGTGTAATATTTTAATTGTATAAAACCCTTTTGTTACTTTACAGCCTGTAATAGTGTGTCTGTCTGCCTTTTAAACCCGTTGCAATAACTTTGCTGATATATTAACACATTAGTAAAACTTTTCTTAAACAAATTGTCTCTGGGTCATATTTGGTGTGATTTGGTAAAGTGGCAAATGATATGGCATTAAATTCGGCAGATAGACAATACTACTAGAATCACTGGTACAGTGTGGCTTAGTATTTTTAAAGAAACATCTTACATTTATACAGTACATCACACTTTTCAATTTTTTTTACATGCTTTATCTCATAAGAGCAGATATGGTAGCATAGGTAAAAATCAAGAAATAGTCCTTAATAGCCAAAAATGTACTCAGTTAAATAAAAGATTGAAATGTTTCACTAGAAAAAGGTATTGCAGTTATTGTTAATACCTGGGATCATCTCATAGCTCAGTGTTTAAAAATGAGGTGGACTTATAGAAAATATCAACTTATAAGATACAGTCTATATTCTGACATTTTCTTTTGTGAGCTCATTTTCCTATACAATTAAATTAATGTTAACTAGTACTCATGTAGCCAGTGGTGGGAAAAAAGGCTGTAAGACCTCAATTAATTTCCTTCCATATTCTGCTTGGACCTGGCTCCTGACAAGCTAAAATCATTTTCTCAGGAGTTAACATGCTTTGTTTCATTGATGTTTTATTTCAATTTTATATAAAGGAAGTCAGAACATAGTGCTATACTTGATTTATATACTTCTCTCCCCTTAGCATGCTTTTCTTCCCCGTCCCAACTCATCCCCCCAACAAGGAGATTATAAATTCCATGAGGGCAGAGATTGTTTCCTACTTATCCTTGCATCTGTCCCTAACCCCAAGCATCATGAGCAGCGTTAACACACAGTTAGCACTCACATGTTTGTAAAGTGAGTAAATGAATTTGAGATAGTCTTGACAATCAGATCGTTAACCTCAGAAGAAAGTTACTCTACTTACGTTTGATAAGTTAGTGCCCTGTGTGCTGCCCTGCAAAGTCTTGTGCTAGATTGGGAGGAGAGAAGGTATCTGTGGTTTATACTCCATTAGCATGGGCTTTTGCTCACAGGTAACTACTCTTGAGGAGTCCAGCGACCTTTCTCATCTGGATCAGTAATTCTCAAACTTGGCCTATCTCAGAATACTCTGCATAGCTTTTAAAATTTACATATTCCTGAGCCTTAACCCAGGCAGGCCAAAGGAATCCAAATCTAAGGATGGGAACTAGAAACCTGTATTGTTAAGCCCTCCAGGAGATTCTGATTCAGTCAGGTTTAGTACCATTGCATCAGAATCCTAGGTCACACTGGTTCCAGAAGCCTGGCTTTCTACGAATTTGATATTCAGCTGAGGTAGGGCAGTGTAGCAGTTTGATATGGTTTATGAATTACAAAAATAGATATTTGATTATGTTTGTAAACTGGTCTGTACCTGGGCATGATTAAATTATGATTAGGGCTTTGATTGGGCCATGTCAGTAGGATGTTAAGATAAAACTGCACGGCAGAGCAGAGGAGTTTGTTGGCGTTTTGATGCAGAGTTTTGAGCTGGAGCCCAGGAAGTGAACACACAAGAGAAGAACACAGAGGAATAGAGACGGCTCCTTTGGCACTGCAGAAGCCCCGGGGAGAGAGACAGAGCCTGTCGCCTGATGGTCTACAGCTGGCCTTGTGGAGAGAGGCAAAGCCTAGAGAGCCCAGTAGTCTACAGCTGACCATGTGGAGAAAACCAAGGAGCTGAGCACAGAGAGAAACGAGCCCCAGGAAGAGAGGAGCCCAGGAGGTCTGAACTCTTGGCAGACGTCAGCAGCCATCTTGCTCCAACACATGGCAACAGACTTTGGTGAGGGAAGTAACTTATGCTTTATGGCCTGGTAACTGTAAGCTTCTACCCCAAATAAATACCCTTTATAAAAACCAACAGATTTCTGGTATTTTGCAGCACCCCTTTTGGCTAATACAAGTGGTATAGGCCTAGAGAAAAGAAAGGGATTGCATCCAAAACCTGTGAGGTAGAAAGTCAAGGTAAATAGTGAATAAATATCTCTCATACTTTGTCTTTATTATTTTATATGTCATTGACATTGCTAAATTATTGTGATGTTAAATCTGCAAGCTATGATTAAAATGAGAAAACATTTATTTATTTTTAGGTACCAGAGGTTGGAGATTGAACCAGGATCTAATATGTGGGAAGCCGGCGCTCAACCACCGAGCCACATTGGATTCCCTGAGTTGGTTTTTTCGTTTGTTTACTTGTTGTTTTTTGTTTTTGTTTTTTCAGGAGGCACCGAGAACCAGACCCGGGACCTCCCATGTGGGAGGCAGGAGCTCAACCTCTTGAGCCACATCCGCTCCCCCAAGAAAACATTTTAAAGTACAGTTATTTCTCCTTAACTCTTTTACATTAACTTATTTAATCTGATAAAAGTTTAATTTTAGGGTTTCCACTTTTCAAAGTTCTCTAAGGACCTGATAAAGTGTGAATGATACTTTGTACTCATTTGAGTCCTTGCTACTATATTTCTCTATTACAAGAAATGGTGTGGAAAATGTGCATGTCACATTAGCAGATAAAATGAATCAAACAGTTTACAATCTAACATCACCAGAGATTAAGAGTACAAATCCCAACTAAAAACAGGTCAGAGTGATCCCCATCCTCATTTGTGCTTAAACATCAATAAATAAAACCATCACACAATGACTGACTTTAAATCTCTTAAAGCAACAATTGTGTAGGTGAGAAAGAATTTACTTCTTCCCCAAGAAGAGCTAGAGTAAATGGTTTTATAACATTGACTTGCAAGACTCAAAACTTGGAAATGTGTTCAGGATAGCAAATACCTGATTAATATCTTGTTATGAATTGCTAGAATTGCCAAAATGTAGGTTCTGGACTACCTAAGTTCTAGAAGAGTTTAAGAGTACAGCAGTACGTGTATTTTACTTTAAAATTAGTAGACACAGAAGATGAGAACAAGATGGTTTGCTGAGTAAGGCATTCCTAGAGTCAGCTTGTCCTACAGGGCAATTAGTAATCTAAACAGAGCTATTTAAAGCACCTGTTTGGGGGGCCCAGGAGACCAGAAGAGCATCCTACAGCATCCTTGAAAAAATGCAAGGAGGAGACTGCCCATCTGCAGTGAAGTTGCATGAGTAGAGCACATTCCTCACCATGGAAGCCAGTGCCCATCCTCCACTGATGGCGCAAGCCGCCTCGGGAGCTATTCCTGGCTGGAATTGGAAGCTCCATTTTCCAAAAACAGAGGAGAATGAGACAGTTGGCCACCAACTTCAATTACTGATTAGTAAATGTGGCTGGCTAAAGTATAACCCTAAGAACAGCTAAAGTTTGAACCTGTTCAAGTCGGAAAGAAGCCAGTAGCCACCACTTTAACTCCACCCCTGGCATGAGGGGAAGTGGGGCTGATTGAAAATCACAGCGACAGTAGGGACCAACTTCTTTCCACCCAGGTCGGACTGCAGGTCTAACCTACACTCCAGCCCCACCTCCAGCAGGGAGGAAGCTGGGGGACCTGCACCAGACTCTCTGGGCAACTGCAGGCAATTTTGGCCAACACAGACTGGATAGTCGGGACACCTGGGGCTCCATCCCCACATCCCAATAGAATAGGAGAGGAACTGTGTTTCCTCGGCCTCTCTGGGCAACTGCAGGCACTTTCACTCTAAACAAACTGGTTTGTTGAGCACCTTCAATTCCATCTCCATCCCTCCACCCCCACAGGATAAGAGGAGGCTGGTGTTTCTTCAGCCTCTCTGGGCAACTGTAGGCACTTTCAGCCTGCATGCAGAAAACTACAAAACAATGCTAAAAGAAATCAATGAAGACCTAAACAAATGGAAAGACATTCTGTGTTCATGGATTGGATGACTAAATATCATGAAGATGTCAATCCTACCCAAACTGATTTATAGATTCAATGCAATACCAATAAAATTCCAACAACCTACTTTACAGAAATAGAAAAGGCAATTACCAAATTCATTTGGAAGTGAAAGTGCACCTGAATAGCCAAAAGCCTTCTAAAAAAGAAGAATGACATGGGGGGAATTTCACTACCTGACCTTGAAACATATTACAAAGCTACAGTGGTCAAAACAGCATGGTACTGACATAAAGATAGA
>JAQZBX010066465.1:0-16109 GCA_029593785.1 Cabassous unicinctus
ACGTACCTCGGATCACTAGTGATAACCTCACTTTAACCCTTCCTAATTTTACAGAGGCCCAAACGAGAATACGAGAAAGAATACGGGAGGGTAAGAAAACAGATACTAAGTACCTACTACAGCGCTTGCCACACATACACGATGCTTAGGAAAAATGTGTTGCCTGCATGAATAAATACTATCTCCCTGGCAAATTGGTGGTTCAATAAGCATTTGTTGAACGGAGGAATGCATGGATACAATTTTACCACGTGAGGCAGACATTATTACCATGTCACAGAGGAGGAGACCGAACTTTAGAGAAGTGCTGGGACCACTTCAGGGCTGCACCCAGCGTCACGGCTCTGGGCAGAGTGAGAATAATCAATTAGCCTTCTTTTCTCTAAACTCTTCAACTCTTTGCCCATTTCCTGTTTCCTCAGGTTTTTGTTCTTTACTATTCAAAGAGAATGACCAGCTAAACTGACCAATAAATTTACGTGGATGGATCAATGTTTTAATAGAATCTCCCCCACCCCAGTTCCCGGGGATCATTCGAATTTTTTTGCTTTTCTTTAATTTTTAGCTTATTTTTTTCCCTTTTATTTATTTATTTTTGATTTTGATTTCATTCGAATTTTCATTCGAACGCCAACCTTCTGGGGGCTGTCAGCTCACAGAAATGGCTCCTTGGAAGTTTCACGCTGTTCAGGAGATGTTTTATTTTGGTACTGTAGCGGCGTTAAGCAATTTTCCGGAGCAGGTATTTTCCTGGAGTCTGGGCGCTTACATGGAAACGATGCATTCGTTTATAAATTCAACTTTCACAGCTTTTGCATTCACCTTAATCTGTATTACGAGGAGTAGACGGATTTGTGCAATAACCCGTACCACCATGTTTGCCTTGGAAGGAACGTTAGGAACTGGCTCCGCCTCCCTTCTCCACCCCCGCCTGAACCTCTTACGCTTCAGAGTACGGTCTAAAAACGCTCGAGCAGTTGGCAAGAATCAGAAAATTAAAATATGGCTCCGTGACTCTGCACACAAAGACCACACATCGCGTTTGAGCAGAAGTATTTAAAATACATCGCAGCCAGAAGTTGGAAGGCGCCAAGTCTCAGCCGTCGCTCCAGTCCGGAGACTGCCCATGCGTCCGCCCCGCACAGCCCGGGCAGGCGGCTCCGCGCGGCGCAAGCCAGTTGCGGAGGAGGAGAGCAGCACCTGCAGTCCACGCGGGGATCGCTGCGCAGGGGCTCGGCAGCCAGCCAGCCCGCCGGGGAGGCGCGCGCGGGGCCCGGACCGCTCGCGGCGGGGGGCGAGGCCGGCCTGGTCCGGACAGGGCGGGGGGACGCGGCGCGGGCCGGCGGCGGGGGCGCTGGCTGCGAGCTGACCCCGCGGCAGAGCCGGGTCCGCGTGCGGGGGGCGGGCGAGGCGGGGCGCTGACGTCACCCCGGAGGGAGGGGCGAGCGAGCGGGGACGCGAGTGAGAGCCGCCGCAGCTCGGCGCCGCGATTCCGCGCCTCGGGCTGGCTGCCTGGACATGCCCTGACCAACTTGGCCTCCCCGGCGCTCTGCCCCGCTCGCGCGCTCCCCGCGCCTGCTTTTGTGCTCCAGTGCCACCCTGGACGGGAGCTCCGGGACGCGGCCGCCTGCTTCCGGGCAGCGCGGGCTGGTCGCGCCCCGCTGGGGAATATGCTGAAGACCCGCGGAGGCAAAGTTGCCGCTCCGGGCGCGGGGCTCGAGTGGCCGGGACGCGCGAGGCGTGCGGAGCTGCCGGGGATTTAACGCGGAGCACCGAGGACGCGGCGGCACTGGTGAGCCCTTTGTGTAGCGCTGGCCGTTTTTTATTTAAATTCAAACGCAGACGAGGTTTCGGGGGTGCTTGGTCCTCAGCTGGCGCGGGGGAGCGTGTGCCTCCCGCAGGCTCCCCGCTCGGGAAGCCGCACAGCCCTGGAGCCGTGCAGGGCTCCGGAAGGCCAGCTCGGTCCGCGCGGCGTCTGAAATTCCTACCGAAGGGCGCCATGCAAGAGAACTTGAGGAGCGGCGCTGTCTGGGCGCTATTTTGACTATAACTTCTTATGGAAATGGTGCCCGGCCAGGGCGCAGCGCTGCCGCGGGATCTGCAGGGGCGCAGCGCCCTCTAGCCCGCGTACCCGGCAAGCCCCGAACTCGGACCTGCCCCGCGCGCCCGGGCCCTCGGTCGCCGGGCCCGTCGCCCCCACCCGACTCGGCCCCTTCTCTTTCCGCGTTCCGAGCCCCGGCTCGGCTGGCCTGGAAGCCGAAGGGGCGCTGGAGGGAGGCGCGCTGGTGCCGGCAGCCCTCTCCCATCCCTCCTGGACCTGAGCCTTTGGGGCCAGGGGCACTACTTATAGGGCAGACCTGGGGCTTGCGCCACCTTTCTCCTTCCCGGGAAGGGACTTCGGTAGCAGCCGGAAAGGCGCCTCCGTTTCATTGCGTTGGGGTGAAGGATCAGTAAAAACGTGGCAGCGCGGGAGTCGGAATCTCCACCTCTGCGTCTCGGCGGCTCCTGCGGCGACGAAGTGCAACTTTTTCTGGACAATTAGGTTTCCAGGGAGCCTGGAAAATAGGGATTCCCAAAGCGATGTGGCGGCCCTGGTAAAGGTTATTACATGTTCACGGAAGGTGGCTTTCCTCAGGAATTCTTTCCTGCCCGCTTAAATGTTACAGGATGCCCTCTTTGCTGTCCTCCCGCCCCCCACCCGCAGCGCGCGGCTTGCGTTCTTGTGAGGCTGTGGCTGGCCCAGAGTCAGGTTGGGCCAGGGGCGCCCCCGCGCCGCGCTGGAGGCCAGGCCGGACTTCCGAGGCGCAGCGTGTGTGCTTGGAACCGCCGGGCAAGACCGCGCAGCCATGGTCGGCCCGAGTCTGGAGACGGTGCTCGCTGGCGCTGGGACTGTTGCCATCGGTGCGGGTCCCAGCACCGTCTTTAAGGCGGCTCAAGTGGTGGCTGCTGTAACTGAGCCGGGGATTCTCTCCCACCAGGCGCCTCGCCTCGCGGGGCCCCCGCGCGCCCTCCCCCGGGCAAGCCAGGTCCCTTTGTTCTCCGCTAGTGCCCGAGCCCCACAAACTTTCCCAGGTAACGTCGTCTCTGCGCTGCGTCCCCACGCCGAGGAGCGCCGCAGACCCCGCGTCTCAGCCGCGCCTGGAGCCCTGCCCGCACCCGGGCGCCGGCCCGCGCGTCCGCTTCGCCCTAGAACTTGTAGTTTCCTGAGACACTGGGCGCAGTTCAGGGACCCCTGGGTGCAGACTGTCCGGCTGCAAAGCGCGCGAGGCGGCTCTCTGCCTTTTGTCCCGTAGAGCTGGGACCCGCGGGCGTCCGCCGGGGGAGGCCAGGTTTGGGATTCGAGCCCCCGCACACCCGAGTGGGGAAAGCTCTGGGGTCTGCACACGGCGGTAGCGGGGAAGCGCTTCCATTTTCCCGGGACTTTAGTGTAGACTGAAGAAGGAAATGGATTCCGATCTAACCGGAACCCGTTCGAGATCTTTTGTGAGGTTTTGCCCCACTAAGCCATTGTGGACGGGAGGCAGGCGTTCAAATGCAGATGCGGCGGTTCCCCGAGGGGCCCAGGGAAGCCAGGGTCCCGGAGAGCTGCTCCGCTTAGGCCTTCGGCGGCTCCCCCGCCCGGGCCTGTGCGCCACGCCAAGGCGCCCCTCTCCACGAAGGGAGCGTGCCACCCAACTCCGGGGCCAGCGCCGCGGGATGGCCCGAAGTACCCGCGGCACGAAGCGAACTCCAGCCTGGCCCTCGGCGTGTCGCAGAATCCACCTGGGCTCGGCCACCTCCTGCCCGCGCGGCCCCGGCTTCCGCAGGGACAGGGGCCCTTCGACCTCGCGCGGGGCGCCGCGGGGAGGACCCAGGCGCAGAGCCCCGCAGCTCCCAGGGCCCGCCGGCTCTCGGCGCGGGGAAACGAGCGCCGGCGGCGGGCGTGGCTGCGGGCGGAGGGATACTCCCCGCGCCGGCGCGCGAGGCGCCAGTGCCCGGCGGGGCCTTGCCGGAGCGGGGCGCGCGGGGCCAGGCCGGAGCGGGCGGCCCTGCGGGCTCGGCGGGGCCCGGCGCACCCGGCCCGGCTCTGGGGCGCGCTGAGGCGGCGAGGGGCGCGTCCCGGGGGCGCCGGCGCCACTTGGGGCTAACTTCGCCGTAAGTTGGACAGACGCGCAGGCTGGGTTTGGGGAGGGCGGCACCGGGGCGCCCCGACGGCCGCGACTCGCCACCTGGGAGTTGCGGGCTCTGTGCCGAGGGTGCCCTCCCCGACGTCCCGCTCCCGCCCTGTTCCTCCCGCTGCTCCCGCAGGTGGCTGAGAGAAGCAGCCCTGCTGGAGGTGGCGGAGCCGCGAGCGCCTTCCTCCTGCGGAAGTTTAGTCCTGGCGCGGATTCGGGGCGGGGCGGGCAGCCTGCGGGGGCGGCGGGGGCGGGCTCGAGGCCGGAGCGTGGTCGGAATGCGTGGTCCTGCGAGCAGCGCTCGGCCGCGGCCCCTGCGCGCGCCGGGTCCTGGGCAGGGTCGTGGGCCGGGCTGGAAGTCGAGGCGCCAGCCGCCGCCGGGACGCCTTTCTTCTCCTCGGTGAACCTTCAGCTGCTAATGACTTACCTGCTCTCACTCCTAGGTCACTCGTTTCCGTTTGTGAAACAGTCACAGTCTGGTTGAGGGGAAGGAGAGGCTGGAACTGAGAGGTGGCCTTTCGCCCTGGAGTCGCCGAGCCCTGGACTTTGGTACCTGCAGGAATGCTGCCCTGGCGGCTGCAACCCATGGCTGAGTGTGGACCGAGTGTGTGCTGTGAGTGGCAGTTGCGGGGCTGAACGTTTGCAAAACACGCAGTTTGTGTTAATGGGATTGTCAGCTGTTTGTTTGTGTCTTCTAGAAGAGAAACTCGTAAGGTCTTTTAAGAGATGCTGGATCTTCATGGTTTTTCTTAGAGTCCTTTCTTCTGAGCTGACTGTTCTCTCATCTCTGTAAGATTTTTTTGTTCCCACTGATGCACTAATGTGAATTTCAGGGCTTTGAAAACAAGGACGCAGTTGTATGCGTTAGGGAAGTAACCTCATAAATATTTTCTGTGCAGTTAAGGATTTTTTTTTTTTTTATGTGTGCACTGTGGTTTCATCCAGTGGCATTTGTGAAGCAGCTCTCTGGGGCATGGTAGATACGTTAATTGGATAAGGTGACTTAACATCGGAAAAGATTTACCACAGGACATTTTCACGACAGCAGATTCTCATTGACTCATATTCCTAGGTAGGTTTCGAGAGTTTAAGAAGATTTCAGCACGTTAAAACTAGATAATGCTGGTGGTTTTCATGTTACTCTTACTTTTGACTGTTACGCAACACGTGCAGTTGTCAGGGGTACTCAGTGTGCTTCTGGTTATATGGGTTAGTGCTGAAGGCAGCCTTGATGCCACAGTACAGAATTATCCCTCTTTCCTTGATGGGTGTTTAAGCTTTAAGGTGTAAAAATACTTAAAACAGTACATATTTTTTAAAAAGAACAAATGACAGAACTCGAAATTAATCCAAACATGGCATTTAACAAGTTAAGTGCAAGGTCTGATTTGAATAACATTTGCATTTGTATATCCATTTCTTGAAAATGAACATCCTGAGCCAAATTCTTAGGCTCTCTGAAAGGAAGCAAGGTTGATAGAGGGCTTCCTAAAATCACTGCGCCCTGCATTCGTTTGTGTCTCCTCATTAGCCTCTAGTACCCGGAGAGCTCATCGTGTCAGGACCATATAAATCCATGTGACGGGCAGGTGGCAAAAGAAGCATCCTAAGAGATTGTGTGCAAAGTAATACTGGCTGTCCTCTTCGCCTGCCTTTCCAGTGCCTGTCTTTAGAGCTAGCTTGAGCCGCCCTGGAAGTGGTCCCTTGAGTGGCTGTAGAGAGGCGCAGGGCCCTTAGAAATTACCTGTTTTAACTTCCTGTCAAGTCTACCGCCACCTGTTTCCCATCCTAGTTTGGCTGGTTTTACATAGAATCAATAAGCCGAGTCAGATTAGTGCGTTATTGTTGTATTTAATACTCTCTTCGTGGCTTCATTTGTAGCCTCGAGAACCTGCTTTACTTGTGGAAAGCCATAAAGGCTAGTTGTGCTGTTTAATATTTACGAAACGGAATTTACAGGAGGTAAGCTTTTCTTTGACCAAATTGTATAGCGATGAAGCCAAACTGTGTGTTTTTTGTCCTTGTTTAATTGTTCAACTTGCAATTTATTCTTAGGTTCTGGAATGGAATTCCTGAAATGAGTGTGATACACATAATTCATTTGACTAGAAAATGCATTTGATAGGAATCAGAAAGTTGCCATTTTCTCTTTTCTCATATCAGAGGGAAGCTTTTTTTTTCCCCAAAAGCACAATTCAGTCAGTTGAGTAATCAGTATATTTGGCATTTTAAATGGGAAAAAAAAAAAAAACCTGCCTTGCTTAAGCCCTGTATTTAACTGCATTGCTCAAATTCTTGCTTAATTCCAAGTGTTCGTTATTTAGGTGGAGATAAGTCTGTAGAGTAATTTAATGTGTTTTACAAACCACTAAAGAGTTATTATTTAATCCTTATCCTTCCTAGACTATAAAAGCACCGAGCCTCGTAACAAGCTCTGCAATACAGACTCTGATCTGGCATCCTCTGTAGCCAGCTTGGAAACGTTTTGAGGTGGGTGGTAACCTCTCTCTGGGCTGCTGGAAATGCCAGTCATCTCTAGGGCAGCCGTCTGCAGTGCTGATCCCGGCCTGGTGGTTGCCTGTGGGTTTTCTGTTAATTTGAGAATGACGGAGGTAGTATTTTCCCATGTTATCCCTTTCTAACTCCCCATTCTGCTAACTTCGTTCCTGCCTCCCATCCTCTGTTCCTGTCCCTCATCCACCTGTCCATTGACCTAACAACGGTGGCTCTGCGAGCCCAGTGCTGGCCCAGGTCCGGTAAATGGTGACCAAGGCTCCTCTCCTCCAGGAGCCCACAGCCCGATGGGGAAGGAGGACAGGTACATGCTCACTTAGCACGCAGTGTGGCAGCAGCTGTCCACCAGGGGTGGGTGGATTTTAGGATATGCTGGGTTCCTTGAGAAGAGTGAATCTGAGGGAAATAGTTCAAGGAGAGGAAATAAGTGCAAAACAAGTTCTAGAAACCACAGTTGTGACTAGATTGTAGTGTGATGAACGGTGAGAAGACGGGATCTAAGCATACCATGCTGCCTTTAGGAAAAGGGTTGGTTAGTGTATCAGCAGTGCTTCTTTAATCCTATTTTTGCTTAATTTATGATTTGTCCTTTTTCCTTGTGTAGGTAGGTAATAGAAAATCTATGACTATTACTTACATTGCCCTATAAAGATGGAGGGGTGGCTGTGTGATTTTTCTGGGGCAGGAATTAAGGTAAGAGGGAAGAAAAACATTGATGAGAAAGGCCAAAATAATTATGTTGTATGTGAGTAAGGAGGACAGAAAAAAATACAATAGCAATGGTTGCCTCAGCCCCAGAAGGGAGGGTGGAGATGTTACAGGAGCTCAGGGACCCGGCCACTAGGTGGTGGCACTGGCTCAGGACAGCTTGGTTGCTAGGCTGGTTGCAGCCTGTGGAGGCATGCTTTGCAGTTTGAAATAGGAAGTAATGTTGGGAGATAAGATTGGGAACGTGGGTAGAAGTCATCATCAGAGGTCTTTAATACAGGCCTAAAGAGCCAGCAGGCGAAGGGGAAATGCTGAATATTTTCAAACTAGGGAATGCTATCCCAAAGAATCTTTAATGGACTAATGTGAGGGCAGTGTGTACGCTGGATAGGAGGAGGGCAGGAAGCAGGAATACCAAAAGGCCATTGGAATGCCGTCCTGCGCAGACATGCATTTGAGCTAGGTGGCAGCAGCAGAAATAAAAAGGGAGCAATTTTGAGCAACTGAGAAGGAAAATCAAGTTTGGATAACTTTCTGGATGTGCAGATTAGACAGATAGGGACAGAAGATCGTAGAAACCCTGAATTTTAGTGTGTGCGTGTAGAGGGTAAGGGGCTAAGCTTTAATCCAACTTTAAAGTTTTTGGGAAAAAAAATGAAGTGAGAAGGATTAAGTAACCTCTTTGACTTTACACAGAGTTGCTCTGTGCTAAAACCAGGGCTTGAGTCCAAGTGTTAGGCCTCCCAGCCTCCCAGAGCCTTCTTGTTTGTTGGATTTCATAGGTTGCAAATTTGGGTGCTTTGTGAAGTGGTGAAACTTCCCTGAAATAGGAAAAATGCAGGGGAAGAGCTGTTATTTCTGCAACGGGGAATGGGGGAAAAGGCCTGTAATTTAGGAAGGCAACTGGGCTGTGGGTTTGGCAGTTATTCTTTCGTGATTGAGGCGGAGTGGATCCCGTCTGCAAGAGTGATAACACGTGCGCATAGGAAGGAGCTGACAGAAGTTTGCAGCCCAAGCTCCGCCGTGACAGAGCTGGTGTAGGGGGTACACAGGAGTGGAGGAGAACCAGGAGGCTGGCTGCCATTGTCCCTCGCGCGCATGCACGTGCACGGCTTCCCTCCTCGCCCTCGGCAGGCTGACGGCACTGCGTGGAAGGGTGTGGGGGAGGATGGGCCCTGAGAAAGGTTTGACGTTGGCTTGTGGCTTCAGAAGCTGCCTCTGTTGCCACGGTGGGTAGGAGATCGTGCAGGACAGTTAGGAGAGGCAATTCTAAGAAGCAACTTTATTTTGAGAGCTTTGTCAGAGTAAGAAGGTTGAAGGAAGTTTATTTTTCAGTAGGGAGGCGCCTGTGTGTGCTTGTAGGCGCAGCAGGATGGCAGGAGTGCAGGGCTGTGGAAGAGGTAATTCCGGGCAGAAGAGCCGCAGCAGAGGCAGGCTCCACGGCGTCGGGCGTGTCTGTGCTTGGCTGTGCTGGGCCCCGGCTCTCCCGGTGGCTGAGGAGAGACACCTCCAAGAGGAGAGAAGTTGAGGCCTTGGTCCCTGACGGCTTCGGTTTCCTGCTGAACGTGGGCCCGTCCCACTCCTGACCCGTTACTTGGTGAGACACCTGTGTGTGCGCAGGTGCGACCAGTGGTAAACCCCTCTGCGCTGGGGCTGGGGCAGGCGGCCAGAGCGTCCTCTGCGGGGAAGGGCCCTGGGGGGGATGGCCTCGGTCACAAGAGGCAGCCCGCCCCCTTGCCGAGCTGCGCCGTGGCTCGCTGGTCCTGGGCGGGCCGGGCAGCCGCTGGTGGGATGATCGTGTGCAGTTACCGTGTCTGTGTGGGAAGAGCAGCGCGCGGGGCTGCCCGGCGGGAGTGTGCGCAGCCCGCGAACCTCGTCCTGCCGCCGCAGCCGTGAGCCCCCGGGACCGCAGCTGGGGCACCAGCTTCACGGGCTTCCCCGGCTCACGTGGGCCGCCCCTGATGCGGTGAGGTCACAGGCCGTTTGAAAACCAGCAAGGCCGGCGAACTTTCTTAAGGGCGAGAAAGCTGTTAAGTGATTTTGGGTGGTTTAAACCATGTAAAAGCTGAAGTTTCAGGTTCTGAAAAAGTTTTAATGTATGGAGGAAAGTGACTGCAGCTTTAGCGTGAGCACTTAGGACGGCTCTGCGGTAAGCTGGAGCAGTTGTTGACTATTTGAAGATTATTTAAATTAAGCCATGGCTAGAGCAAGGAAACTTACCGCAGCTTCCGTCAAAACTGCGCGTGTAAACGGAGTTACCAGGAGCATTAAATGGCATGTGCCAAGCTGAAGGGGGCTGTTTAATCTCTGGGCTCACAGATTCCTGTCTACCTGTCCCCCACACCCTCTCTACTGAAAAAGAAATCAAGAGGGCTTGACAAAAAGTAGTAGTCGTCCAGAAAGCAGACAGGATTTGCCCAGTGCTTTTTTCAGTGTAAGAATGACAGCTCTTAAAAGTACAGTCTGTAGGTCTAATCCATTTAGGAGAATGTGTGTATTTTTCTCTTGAGTTGTTATCTAGAAGCTATGAATTGATTATAGCTAAGTAACAAACCAACTTTCTTAATGAGATAATTATTTAAACATTTTATTTAGTATACAGTATTTTAAAAAAATAGGATTCATTTCATATCCTGTTTTTTTTTTGTTTTTTTTTTTGCAACTTGTATTTCTTTGAAAAGGTAGTTGTCATTTTCTTGCAATTTAGAGGGCTTTAAAAAATGCTTTAAAATTTGTGGCATTATCCAAACTGAACATTAAGCTTCAAATTTCAGTAACTTAAATTCTAGTGATGCTCTCACAGAATTGAACCCAGGACCTTGTATGTGGGAAGCCAGCACTCAGCCACTGAGCCACACCTGCTCCCCTCAGTGATTTTGGATACAAAATGAGAGGGCGCGGAGTGCACCATGTGGAGAAGACCTGAGTTCTTAACTTTATTTTTAAGTTTTTTTTTTTTTTTTTTAATCATAATGTGTGGAATGGGAAGTTGAATAATTCTTCCCTATGACATCCGGGACTGGGTGACTGATGGTGGTAATAATCGATGTGCAGCATTCCCTAGAATTCATACATGGTGGAATGCAGAGTGCCACCTGATGGCTTCTCTCTGAAGCAGTCAAAACATCCTAAATCTTACGCTTTAGCTCTACCTCTGTAAGTTTATGTTCTGTTTGTGAGCAGTTTACACGAAGGTTTCCCTAATCAAGAAATACGAGGTTATTAGCATCTGATTTTTATAAGAAAAATTACTTTTCCTCCTTATTTATGGGTTTTTAGAAATCTATATTTTAAGCTTTGGACCTGAACCTCTTTTCCCTAAAGGCAGAACAAAGTAAACATTTTTTTCCCTCTTTGGAAAATGCATGAAAGAAATCCTAAATTAATGTGAGTTCAAGTACTGTGATCACCTTCTAAATATCAAAGGGTAGCCCTTGGCTAAAGCAGTCTGAGTTTAATTTTCATAAGCATGAGCTCCAGGTATGAATATTCTTTTTAGATGAAATAATATTAATATCTTTTTTTCCCCCCGCTTCAGCTCTGCTCTTTGTTTTGCAGAGAGTGACAGCGTAGTTATAAAGTGAAACCCAAGTAACAGTTCTTGGTTACATTACCTCAAAGTTAACATTATCTCTGAAAGAGTGGGTTTTTTTCCTCATCATAAGAATTGCATTTAATAATTCTAATTACAGTGGCATTTTATGTAAAGGATTTTTCCTAGCGGCCAGCCACGTTTGCAGAGTAAATGCAGAGCTTTAGAAGCCTCTGCTTTGACTGTGGTCCAGCAGGTCTATCCCAGCCGTGGAGGACTCTGGCGGGTGGGAACCCGGGCGTGGGGCCTGAGGGGCTGAGAAGCTGCGGGGAGCATCGTCCCTCCGCTCTGGGGGTGACGGATGAGCGGCCAGGGCTGCCCTGGGGTGGTGGCAGCTGCGGGGACTTGGGGTCGCTGTGAGTTCTAAAGGTCAAGAAGATGCTTTCTCTTTCCTGGTCCTGCTGCCCAGTGGCTGCTCCTGGCTCATGTGCTCGTCCTCCAGCTCTCTGCCCGCTGAGTCTTGGCATGCAGTGGCGCTCCGCCAGGGGTCACTTTCCTCCTTCACCTGTGCCCTCCCTGTGGACAATTGCACTCAGTTTTGTGGCTTTAAATAGCAGCTGCTATATTCCCCAGCCCTCAGTTGTCTCTCTCCAGGCTGGACCCCTCCCACATATCTTAACTGTGCACTGGAAATCTCTACGCGGAATTGTAGAAAGTTCCAGCTTCCTCTGTCCAAAACTGAGCTACTCGTCTTACTCCCCACGACCCAGGAAATGGCATTTCCAGTCCAGGTGCTTGGGCCACAGCCCCTGGATCTCTGTTGTACTCGTCCCCTCTGCACCCCTCTGGGCATCAGCACGGCCTGAGCTGTCAGAATCCCACTGCTTCCCCGCCTCCCGTTCCGTTCCGGAGCAGGCCTCCCTGGTCGCTCACCTGTGTTACCACCTGCAGCTTGTCTTCCGCCCTGCTTTTGTTTTTGCTGCCTTACAGCCTGTTCTCCACCCAGATTATGTCACTGCTGCTCAGAATACTCCAGTGGCTTCTCGTTTCACTTGTAGTAAAACACTGGTCCCAAAACCACCTTCTTCCATGAGTCCATAAGGATGTAACTAGACGACTGAGCAGATGAGTGTCCCCTAGAGACTAATTTCCGAGTAAGTCTTGTAGGCACCCCCCTCTCTAGGTTGGGTTGTGAATGGTGACCTTCCAAAGGGGACAGCACGGCATGGCGGGGGCTTCTGGGGAAACGCCCTCCGCCGCCTCCGCCGGGCGAGCAGGGTCAGCGTCTCGTTATACTGAGTCCCTGCGTTCTTGAAGCGATGTGAAGAGAATGGCACTCCTCCCCGAAATGCATAACCCCAGTCTAATCGAGAAAAACCACAGACACAAACCGAGGAATTTCTGCCTGAGGGACAGCGTGCCACTGTTTCCCCCCACCACAAGGTCGTTCAGGGAGCCCAGGAGACATGCTGCCTGTGTTAGGATGGCAGGTCCTGGACAGATAAAGGACGTCAGTAAAAACCAAGGACACGGGAGTCAGGATGGGCCTCCGCTAATGACCCTGCACCAGCACTGGTCCTTGCTTGTGCCAAACGCAGCGGACCAGCGTGGGGTGCTAACAGCAGGGGAAGCCAGCTCTGCGCCTTTTGCACTATTCTGAGACAGCACGTTTGCCTCAAAGCTGCCCGGCTGCTGCCCCTCACTGCCTTCCCCTCTCCCGTTGTGCCCTGGCCACAATGATCTCTTTGCTGTTTCTCTTTGGGGGTGGCTTTGAGCCCCAGGGACCCCTGGCAGTATTTGGAGACATTCCAGGTTGTCAGGTGGCGGGAGGAGCCCAGGACTGATGCCACCACCCCGGCAAAGCGTTACCGGCCCCAGCCGAGGCTGGTGGGAGAATCGCTGGCCCCTGGAGGGCACTGCCCTCTTACCCTGCCTTGTTGTTCTCTTAGGCCTGGGTCACCAGCAGCTGATCCATTTTCACTTGTCCCCCACCGTATGATGTGCCCTCCAGGGGGACCTGCTCGTGGGTTTGTTCACTTTCGAACCCCCAGCTCCTAGTAGGTGCTCATTAAATAGCTGTTGAATGAAATCAATATGAAGGGAGTGAATGAATTATGAAGGTAACATACTAAATGGTGGAAATTTCAGATAGTGAAGTGCAAATGTAAAAATTCCTCTAGCTGCCTACTACTTTCCTATTCTCCGGAAGTTTCCACTGTTATTAAACAGATGCTTCTGTACTCTGTCCAGAATTTTTCTGCCTATATTTAAGCACATCTGTGTACTGTGCACACAATTTGTCCCCCTCCCTTTTTTACAAAAATAAATGACATCAGCTTAGTTTTTCTACTTAATATATTTGAATATTTTTACATAGCAACATATAAGGTCTTATCGAATTATTTTAATAACTACATAGTATTTTAAATGGAGAACTAGGCAAACATTTTAAGTGCCTGCAATAGACCCTGGTGTAATAATTTGTTGTAAAGTGGATAAGGTAATCGTATCTCCTGTACTTCAATCATATGGAAACAATGTTCAGCATCACCTTTATAAGCATTTTCTTTATATCTGTTTCGTTTTAGTCCTAGTTTGTGAATATCTTGAGATTGGGAATCTATGTCTTTTACAAATCATCTTTAAGTCCACGTACCTAACACTGTGCTGTCATAGTAGGTTCTCAATGGAATTGAACTTTTCATTTGTTTTAAAAGGTGACCGAATCATTTAGTAATATTCAGATTCCTTGAGTGTTAGAACTGTTGAGCAAGTTGAGATATTTATAGAGATAGCGTTAGGAGAAAATTGTTTTCTTATTTTGTTTAAGCGCTAGTTGTTCTCCTACAGGCCAGAAACCTGCTCTTCCTTTATCTGAGGAAGAGAAGGCGCGGTGGTTAAAGAACAGGTTACCGCCACCAGCTCGAACGCGGCTCAGTATCAGTTCAGCTGCTCATTGCTTTAAGCATGTCAGGTCTTTTCTTTCTTTCCTTAATGAAGTGCCTAGTAGGGCAGAGTCAGCATAGCTGAGTTAAGACCCTGTAAATCAATGCTGCCAGCCCTCTGGTCTGCCGCTCCTGTCACCTTAGGTGCTGATTTGAGTGCCGTTTTGCAGGGGTGCGGTGCTGTCCTCCTCTGGCAGTGCTGCGGTGTTCCGTGAAGCTGCAGGGATTTCCACGAGGACTTTGTTTGCATTTGGTCTGGCACCCGGCCAGCGTCGGCCCCCTGGCTAAGGACCCCTTTGCTCTCACGCGCCCCTTGTCTGGCCCCCTGCGGTGCCGACGCCTCGCCACCTTGGCGTGGCCCCCGCGTGTGTGGCTGGATGGGTGGCTTTTCTGGGTGTATGTCTCGTCTTTGAGTGACAGGTTGCTCAGCGCCGTGAAGACAGGAGACTCTGTAAATACTGGTTATGGGAAGCGGCCGCGGTAGAGCGTTGGCTCACCGCGGCCGCTTGGTGAGATGTATTTCACTGACGTAGAGGGGAAGCTCTGTGGGACGTCAAGCTGTTGAACTCTGGCTTTCCCTTTGTAAACTTGGCTTTTATTTTGTTTGTTCATGTTGGTGGTTCAGAAATTTCCTCAGTGTAAACTCGGTGATATAGTTACTTTAATACTTTTAGTCATTTAGTGGCACAGTAAACCCTATTTTATGTAGGGAGTGAATTTAATCATTCCTTGAAAGAAATAATATAATTTCAGGATAAATTTTGAGGTAACACTGTCATCATGGGAGGTCTTATAAGACCACTGCTTTTTTTTTTTTTCTTTTACCGGGCGGTCCCAGACACCAAACCCAGGTCCCTCCGTACCGGGGATCGAACCCAGGTTCCTCCATATGGGAGACGGATGCGCAGGGGTTTTGTCTTTTGTTTTTTCCCCTAAATTAGTTGTTAGAAGCTTTGGGTGCTCTTGAACATTTCTTTGTATAAAAGCAAACGTATAAACATTGTTGATTATCTACCTTTTAAACAATTGCTTTTCTTTGCCTTGAATTAAGTGTAAGAATATAGTTTAGTTGTCACGTTGGCAGTCTTTCTTAGGCTCGTGATTTCTTAACTTGAGTCATTCAAGTATGATTGTTGATGTTAAACTTACTAATTCTAGAAATATAAGGAGTGTTGCTATATTGGAAAATAGACAAAAATCCAAAACTGTTCCATGTAGGTGGAAGGTACTTTCTCAAAATGTAGGGTTTAAAACAAGTTTTAAGAAAAAAAATTATGCTTTGTTACTAGTTTTATTTCCCCAAAGTAAAGATTCCTGTTTCTTCCACTTTAGGTCCCTGACAGCTACGCGATGGGGAGGCACCTGGCCTTGCTCCTGCTTCTGCTCCTCCCGCGCTTTGGGGTCAGCAATGGAAGCCGGAGGCCGGAACCGGCGCCTTCCGTCCAGTTCACGCGCTCCCAGTACAACGTCACTGTGCACGAGAACTCGGCGGCCAAAACCTACGTCGGGCATCCTGTAAAGATGGGCATTTACCTCACAAACCCGCTGTGGGAGCTCAGGTACAAAATTGTCTCAGGAGACAGTGAAAACCTGTTCAAAGCTGAAGAGCACATTCTTGGGGACTTCTGCTTTCTGAGGATAAGGACCAAGGGCGGGAACACAGCTGTCCTTAACCGCGAAGTGAAGGACCAGTACGTGCTGGTGGTCAGAGCGGTGGAGAAGCGCAGCGGCGCCGAAGCGCGCGCGGAGGTCAGCGTGCGCGTGCTGGACACCAACGACCTCAGGCCGCTCTTCTCCCCGACCTCCTACAGCGTGTCTCTGCCCGAGGACACGGCTGTCAGGACCAGCGTGGCCAGAGTCAGCGCCACAGACGCAGACACGGGCACCAATGGAGAGTTCTACTACAGCTTCAGAGAGCGGACGGACATGTTTGCCGTCCACCCGACCAGTGGCGTGGTGGTTCTGACGGGCAGACTGGCGTATGCTGAGGCCCGGCTCCATGAGCTGGAGGTCCTGGCCGTGGACCGGGGAATGAAGCTGTACGGCAGCAGCGGGATCAGCAGCACGGCGAAGCTCACAGTTCACGTGGAGCGGGCCAACGGGTGTGCTCCTGAGATAACGGCCGTGGCTCTGTCCCCGTCAGAGCTGGACGGGGACCCGACATATGCGATTGTGACTGTGGACGACTGCGACCAGGGCCCCTATGGGGAGGTCGCGGCCCTCAGCATCGTGGCCGGCGACCCCCTCCAGGAGTTC